>VDFB02193512.1:0-10743 GCA_007258455.2 Sequoia sempervirens
TGGGCAGCTACTTTGAGCACAACACGCTATTGAAGACAATTCAAATTGTAGCCTTAACGGCTATTTGAATTGAGATGGTATAAAATGAAGAGGTGCTTCATTTACTCATGATCATACATCATTATTGTGGCCAACTTGTGAAGATGGAATCTTATCTTAAGTCAAAGTTATTTATTTGGTTATTAATTATTCATTGGGGCCAACTCTTCTTGATAATCGCACCTTTCCTTGTTTGAGTCATGATCCTTGATGGCCGACTTTGTATTATGAAGAGGTGTGTCTCTTCCATTGATTTGTATTTATATGAGTTCATTCCATGCACTTCACATGTGTCAAGTTCATTCATTTCCATATTGAAGAGTGATTATCCACCTACAGCAATGCATCATTTATCAAGGAGAGTTCTAATTCTTGCATCAAAGTGTGATGTTGTAAAGTGCCATAAGATTGGCATCATTGTAAAGAGATCATTGTTGTTGATATTGCAATATAAGAAGTGATATTTCTTGCTGGGTTTTTCTCCCTCAAGTGGAGGGTTTTCCCAAGGTATCTGCTGTGTTCTTGTGTTGAATTTGAATTAAATTTTTGTGCTATTAATCTGATCATAAACTAACAACAAATGGTATAATTTGAACTAGTTCCTCCATGACTAGAAAGGTTTGAAAGCCAATCCCCTTCCAGGCAGGTCTGTGAGCAAGAAAGCCTGATTGAATACAATGCCTAAGGAGAATTTTTCAGGCCTCATCTCTCGTAAGGGCCTAGATTATCCATTTCACACACAATGCAGTGCCTTGTCATTGAGTGGAGAGTAGCCCAAGTCCTCCAGAGTCTCTGGGAAGGTAGAAAAATTCCCAGGCGACACAATGAAACCCTCTATGTGATTCAGTAGAAGCCCAAAGGAAGTCTCAGAGCAACTTTTCAAGCTTGCCATAGGTGGCTTTAGAAAGGGCCCAACAGGAAGAATAATAAACATGAGTGGTCATGAGAACTTTGGAGCACACCTAAAATTTCCCTGCCAAAGAGAGGGGCTTAGTAATCCATTAAGTGAGCTTATGCTCAACTCTGCAAAGAATAACTTGCCATAGCTTGGCCAGAGACGCCTAGAAGGCGAAGGGAATGCCCAGGAATTTAAAATTTTCTCCTGGTCCAATCCACTTCCAACCATACCGCTTTTGGAAACCAAGGTGGAGTGGGCAGAATAATCTTTTTCTAATTTGACTTTCAACTTTGAATAAAAACACCCCCTCAACCCTAAAATGTAGATTCCAAGACATTTTGAAGACAAAAAGTCATTTCTATTATTGTGAAGGCAAAACAAAAATATCATTCATCCTTGCTGAACTTTCATTCTTGCTTACCATTGCACAAAAAGAGTTGAAGATTGATCGATGAACATTGCAAAGTGGTTAGTTTGCTATTCCTACGCATTTGCAAGAATCGTTTGTTGTCAACAAGATCATATAGGTAGATTTCTAAAAAAGATGTAGGTTTCTTTCAAGTCTTTGGTTTTCTTTTTGTATATTTTTTTTACAAATGAAACCTCTTGTTTTGTTTTCATTCTTGTATGAATCTACAACACATGCTTATTTTTTTAAATTGTATATATATATTATTTTGTTTTCATTTGTTTCATTTTTATTGAGCTTGTTGTCATAGGTATAACAATGGCAACTGGTTCTAGCTCCATGGGCTGACCCCGCTTCAAAAAATACCCAAGTTCTCACCTTTGGAAATATGTTGATAAGCTGCAACAACTTCCAAGTGGTGAGGGTTATGTTTGGATTTGTAGTGGATGTGATGTTAGGTATTCAAACTCATACAATCAGGTGAAGGGCCATTTGTGCCACATCCTTGAACTAAGCATCAAAGCTTGCCTAGGAAAAAATCATCCTTTGTTAAAGAAAATATCTCAAGGAGTGAAACCCCTCCACCACCTTCTAATCTTCAACCTATAGAGAACCACCCATTTTTTGCCACACATGAAGAATAGCATGTAGCCTTTATACATAAGAGATCAAAGGGACCATTGGAAATGGCATTTCAAAATGAGTCTTGAGAGATTGCCAATTTCAACATATAGCAAAATGTCTCTATGCAAATAGATTGGCTTTCAATGTTGTTCGCTCAACATATTGGCAACAAATGGTGAAAGCAATTAATGAGGCTTCAAAAGGGTGCAAAGGCCCGAGTTTCCCAAGTTTTGAGAAAGTGTGTAGCACCTTATTGGAAAAAGAAGTGAAGTTCATAGAGGAGTCATTGAAGCTCATAAGGGATTCATGGGCCAAAATAGGTGTATCCATCATTTTCAATGGATGGAAAGATCCAACAGATTGATGATTGATCGATCATCGATCAATGTTATTGCTGTGAAAATAAGAGATTCACTGGTAAAATTATGTATGTATTACTAAGAAAAGAGTACAATATATAGAAATTACAAAGCACTGTAGATATTAATGAAAAGACCTACCTCTAACTACCTACAACTGTAGACAGACTTAAAGAAATCTAATCTAACTAAATACATTATAATATTGACCATTAACTATATAAAGAAATATTATTCTAACACCCTCCCTTAATGGTCAATCTATCAACAACACCAAGTTGCCCCCTGAATTTGACAAACTTATCCGGGCTCAAAGACTTGATGAGAATATCTGCAATTTGATCCGCTGTCGGAACATACTAAAGTTGAACAGATCCGTCTTCTACCAGCTTGCGGATGTAGTGACAATGAAGCTCGACATGCTTGATATGTTCATGGAAGACTGGATTTTTGGCAAGTTTGAGCACCCCTTGATTATCAGTGTACAAGAGAGGACCTGCTTGTGACATTTGCATGTCAGAAAGCATCCTGCGAAGCCAAACTGCCTCACATGCTACCTTAACTGTTCCTCGATATTCTGCTTCAGTCGAGGAAAGAGCCACTACTTGTTGCTTCTTGATGGTCCATGTTACAACACCTATACCCAAAATGAATACATACCCAGAAGTGGATTTTTTGTTATCCACTAAACTTGCCCAATTTGAGTCTGTATAACCAATCAGCTTTGGATCCTTGCATCTGCCATACAAAATGCTAAAATTTGAAGTGCCCTTCACATCTCTCAGCACTCACTTCGCTGCAGCCCAATGATCAACTTTTGGAGCTGTCATGAAGCGAGAAATGTAGCTCACGCAAAACTAATATCAGGTCTAGACACAGTGAGGTAGATGAGATTGCCCACTAGTTGCCTGAATGTTGTTTCATTTACTGTAGGTGAATCAGATTTGGCTGATAACTTCAGCCCCTTCTCCATAAGTGTGGAGGCAGGTTTGCAATCCTGCATCCAAAATTTGTCAAGCAAACTTCTGGAATATTTAGACTAAGAGATAAAAATGCCACCAGCGGTCTGCCAAACCTCAATACCCAAACAATAATGGAGAAGCCCCAAATCTGTCATGTCAAAAGCCTGACACAAATCATGTTTGATTGTTGCAATCAAATGTGTTGAATTGCCAGTAATGATCAAGTCACCAACATAGACAACAAAAAACAAAATATCATCACCAGAGTGTTTGACATACAGATTACGGTCAGAAGGGTTGCGCTGAAAACCATGATCAACCAAGTACTGATCAATCTTGATGTACCATGCCCAAGGAGCCTGTTTTAGTCCATAGAGTGCTTTCACGAGCTTACAGACCTGATGCTCTTTCCCAGCAACCTTGAAACCAAGAGGCTACGTCATGTAGACTTCTTCCTGCAACTCACCATTGAGAAAGGCACTCTTGACACCCATCTGATGAACCATCCATCCAAACTGGGCTGCAATAGCGAGAAGAAGACGAATTGTGCTCATCTTGGCAGTAGGAGCAAAAGTGTCCTCATAATCAATGCCCTCCCGCTGTGTGAATCCCCGAGCTACCAACCTTGCCTTTTATTTATCCAGAGTACCATCTGCATGATATTTGACCTTGTAAACCCATTTGCAACTGATAGGTTTCTTCCTAGGAGGAAGTTCAGAAAGAACCCAAGTGTGATTCTTCAAAAAGACTATGGTATTTTGTCTCCATAGCCTTTTCCCATTCTAGAATTCCTTTAGCCTCTGAATATGTCTAAGGCTCATAGATGTTGTGGATGTTGGCCATAAGAGAAAAATTGGTTGTGTTTTGTTGCTTGCTCTTTCTGCGAGCTGATCTGCCCTCAATGAGTTCATCATCATGAAGATCTCTGATAGTCTTGATCCACCACTTAGGCCGGAGAGTAGAAGTACCAACATCTGGAATAGGAGAAATGGCATCTCTTGGGATTTCTGGAACAAAGTCATATGGATGTGAATACTGAGGAAAATCCGGTGGTGCTAGATCATGACCGGTAGACTCCTCATCTTCAGAGTCAAAATGCTCTGAAGCCCTCCCATCAGGGGAACCAAGAGGAAGACGAACACCCTCATTAGAAGCCTTCACAGGTTGATCCTCAAGACTGGTAGTAGGAAGAAATGGACCAGTAATCTCTTCAATCACAACATCACAACTAAATATGACACGATTTGTCTCCATATCAATCAACCTGTATGCCTTGTGATTGTCATTGTAACCAATAAACATAAGTTGTTGGCTCTTGGAGTCCAGCTTGGCACGCTTGGCTTCGGGAATCCAGACATGAGCTGTAGAACCAAAGATTTTCAGATGGCCCACCTTAGGCTTACGTCTTGACCAAGCTTCTTCAGGAGTCATCTTCTTAACGGCCTGTGTAGGTGACCGATTCAGGAGGTAGACTGTAGTATAAACTGCTTCAGCCCAGTATTTCTTAGGGACATTTCTATACTCCATCATAGAACGAGCCATTTCAATAATGGTGTGATTCCTACGTTCAACGATACCATTCTACTGAGGGGTGTATGGTGTGGTGAGTTGGCGTTTAATGCCGTGTGTGGCACAAAAAGTAGAGAAGTCAGCTGAACAAAACTCCCCCCCATTATCTGACCTTAGAGTGACAATCTGAGAACCTGATTCTTTCTCAACTAAGGCCTTATACTGCTGAAATGTACTTAACACATCTGATTTATTTTTCAAAAAATACACCCATCTTTTTCTATTGAAATCATCAACAAATAATAAAAAGTACCTGAACCCAGTAACAGATGGAGTGTTCATTGGTCCACATACATCAGCGTGAACCAATTGAAATACCTTGGAGGCTCGCTAAGAATCACCATCTGAGAATGGTGTTTGATGCTGCTTCCCAGCTTGACAGGCTCCACAAACTCCATGATTTTGAGTTTGGATCTCAGGTAGACCAGCAACCAAACCCTCCCGAGACAGTTGAGAGAGATAGTGCACATTCAAGTGCCCATAACGTTGATGCCAAAGTTTGTTGATGGAAGTACTCCTGGCTGCTAGAGCGTGCTCCAAAGAATCACCGGAATCAGCGAGTCTATACAGACTATGATCCTCAAGTCCCATAGCGATTGTAGTACGTGTCTCCTTATCAACAATGTTGCAGGTGGACGAACTGAAAATAACATCCAACTGGGGAGAATGCCTTATAATCTAGCTGACGGAGAGGAGATTATGTTCCATGCCTGGAACATAGTAGACATCGAGAATTATTAAATTTCTCCCTCCAGAGTGAATCTGAACATTGCCCTTACCGGCAATTGTATACTCTTCGCCTCCTATAAAGATCACTGAATCAGTGAATGGTTCATATTTGGTGAACCAATCCCGACAATGAGTAAAATGTCGAGAAGCCCCTAAATCAATATACAAAGCAGAAGATTTTACTGGATCTGTAGTTCTTTTGGCCATAAAAGCATAAAATGCAGATTCTTTCTGCTCAAAGTGCTCTGCGACATTTGCCTTTTGTTGAGACCCTCCCTGCTTCTTTTGTTCAGAAGCCAATCGAACCCGACAATCAGCCTTCATGTGACCATACTTATGATAATAATTACACTGAACATTCTTTTTCTTCTTGTTGTCCTGAGAAGAACCAGAGCCTTTCAACTAAGAAGATGGAGCCTTCCCTTTGTTCTTAGCAGAAGATTTGGCAAAGAACACTATCTCTGTGGAGGACGAACTGGCACTACTCCCAAATTGTTGTCTCCATCGATCCTGCTGCAAGAGCTTGTTACAAAGATCAGGAAATTTCAAATCAACATTTGTGGAAGTAATATTCAACGTTTCAATGAAATGCTCAAAAGATTTTGGCAAACTCTTCAAAGTAATGACGACCATGTCCTCTTCTTCCATTGTTCGACCAATCACCTCCAACCTATGCTCCACGAGGACATGTCCCCTGCCTTTTTTGGCTCGTAGCCGTACCGGGGACAAAACAGGGACGCGGGGACAGCCAAGAAACGTCCCCTAGCCATCCCTTTTTTCACATAAAGCCCAAACTTAGGGGACGCTTTTGCAGACTGGACTTAGGGGAACTACTACTAGCCATCCCCTATGGCCCAGCAATGTCTTACTTTATTTTTTTGTAAAAAAAACACATTTTAAAATTTAAAAAAAGGGGATGGATGGGCCCACAAGGAACGCCCCACCCCTTTAAACAAAACCCAAACCTACTTGACTTATCAAAACAACTAAAATAAAAAAACATTCTCATTTTGACATTTGCAAACTTGAGGTGAAGAGCAGCAAGTGAAAGAGGAGAGAACAACAGTTGAAAGTGGAGACTAGGGCATCAAATCTACTTCATTAGAGGTAAGTTCTTTATTTTACATTTGTTTTTTGATTTTTCAATTTGTTTTCCATTTTTTCAACTTTTTTTTATCATGTAGGAAGGGCATTGTGAGTTTATTTTTTCCTTTATTTGAACTTGCAGCTCTCTTTTCAATTCTTAACCAAAAAAAATCATGAGCAATAGTGAGATTACTAGTAATGATAGTGAGGAGGTTGAGGTTCAAATGCATAAAAGAAGTAGACATAGAAGTAGAACTCATATAAGTATGGCAACCATTGGGGGTTCTTCAGGCAGTGAGAGTGTAGTGGGGCCAACAACTTATGAATTTGAAAAGCATATGAATTTTGTTAATTTGTTTGTCGATTCTCATGTGAAATCTCAATTCAAGTCTAATGATATGTATTAAGCTTATACAATGTCTAGAATGAATGCTTTATCAATGTTATGCTATGAACATTTAAAATTTCTCTATATTTTTAAAAATTTCCCTATTTTTTTGTTAGCCGTCCCCTAAAAAATGACCCAAAAGTACCCTCGTACCAAAACTCGTCCCTGGCCATATTCCCAAGACTGGCCCTCAAAACCCCGTGGAGCATAGCTCTCCAACTCATCACAAATGTCCTTAATCTTCGTCAGATGTTCCTGTAAGGACATTTTTTCATCCATCATGATGGAAAAAAGCATGTTCTTGAGAAAGAATGCTCTGCTCTTGTCGGAGGTTTCATGAAGGGCCTTCAAATGATCCCAATTTTTTGTAGCAATTTTGCTAGACGGTACCTGAGGTAGCTGCTCATATGTGACAAAGAGTTTGATGAGCATGACAGCTTCTCGGTTGCATTCATCCCATTTATCCTGATCTTTTCCAACAACAGTAGGTCGAGGTGATGTACCTAGAACAACTACATCAAGACACCGATACTCAAAGATGGTTAGCATACACTGCTTCCAAGTGTTATAATTCTTCCCATTGAACTTCTAGCTACTTTTGAGCATTATGTTCGTCAGAGATGCCATCACGTACCCCAAGGTCAAACTGGTGAAGGCACAAAAACCACTACACTGAAAACAGAAACAAGTTCTGCAAGACAAATTCCAAGGCAGAAATCAAAACCCTAGCACAGAGTTTTTAAGACAAAACCCAGAAAATTTTGGCAGCACCCACGTGCACAAATTTTGAGGCACGAATCCAGAGGTACCCAGAAAAGTACTCGAAAAACCCACAAATAATTTGAACTCAGAATAAATTTCTGACTTGAAACAAAGGAGATAACTGCAAAACCCTACTCGGCTGCAAGAGAAATACAGAAAATGGCCACGATTTTTAGAAAAAAAATTGGAAAATACGAGCAAAAAATCACGTCCAATAGTGGCTGAGCTAGGGCATGAAACGCGTCAAGCATGGAGGCCAAAATGCGAGCAAAATATAACTGAAATCTGCGGCCAGAAATAGGAAAAAAATCGCGTCTAGACGATGAAGAAAAACGCGTCTGCTAAAAACCCAGAAAATGGCGACCACAAGGGCATAAAAACGCGGCTAAAGAAGGCACGAAAATGCTTCCAATCTGAGCTGAAAATTGCAACCAAAAGGGAAGAAACTGTGCGCCAGATTCAGGAAAAAAATCGCGCCCAAGCAGAATTAAAATACTGCGATTTTTTTATGCGCAAAAACCCTTGATTTCTTGAAGAAATGAACCCACGATTTTTGAGTTAATGAACTCACGTAACACAGAGAGAAAGAAAACGTGACCAGGAGAACCACAAACCCATGATTTTGAAGAATCGTTTCTGAAAAAAATTTGTGGCCACAAACACATGATTTTTATTTGCAAAACCCTTGAATTTCTCTTTGTAAACAAGCCCCACGAAAACCAGAAGAATAGTCCTGGAATAAACTTCGAAAAAAAATTCAAACTAGAATAATTTTGAAAACGAAATTATTAAATTTTTTCAAAAAATATTTTTATTGCTCTGATACCATGTGAAAATAAGATTCACTGGTAAAATTATGTATGTATTATTGAGAAGAGTACAATATATAGAAATTACAAAGCACTGTAGATATTAATGAAAAGACCTACCTCTAACTACCTACAACTGTAGACTGACTTAACTACCTACAACTGTAGACTGACTTAAAGAAATCTAATCTAACTAAATACATTATAATATTGACCATTAACTATATAAAGAAATATTATTCTAACAATTTCAATGTCCCCTAAAGGGGAAATGTTTTCCAAAGCAATGGATTATGACAGGGAGGTGATGGTTGGTGCATTTATTGCTAACATTCTCATGACAGACACTGAGGAACTAGGCCCTCGAAACATTGTGCAAGTCATTGCAGATGGTGACAAAAACTGTAGAGCGGTTTGGTTATTGTTTGAGGAGCATCATTCACATTTTTTTTGGACACCTTGTGTTGTCCACTCCCTCAACCTTATGCTACAAAAAATTGGCACAAAAATTGATTGGATCAAACAAGTGTATGTCAAGGACAGAGATTCAAATATTCATCACCAACCACCATATGTCACAAGGCATATTTAGAACATTCTCAAAATTGGGGTTGTTGATGGTAAGTGAAACAATAAGATTTATTTTAATAAATATGTTTCATTTTAGTAAAAAAAATTATTTTAATTTTTGTAAATTTTAATTTTCTTTATTTTGATTTTCAAATAGGTTGCTAAGACCTGTTTTGCCCCCAACACAATTGTCTTGAGGCAACTTGTGAAAGTCCATGATACACTTTCTAAAATGGCAACAACTATTCATGGAGGCAATCTAACACTACAAAGGCAACGAATATTAAGCAAATGATCCCAAATGACATTTGGTGGGATCATGTCGAATATCTCCTTAGTTTCATTGGGTTCATATTGAATATGATCTTATACCGACATGGATAGGCCTTGTTTTAGAGAAATATATGATGGCATCAACTTAATGATTGAGAAGATGAAAGCTATCATAAATGCAAAAGAACGAGATCTTGAAGAAACTTTCTTCAAACAACTAAACAAAATTATTGAAGAGAGATGGAACAAAATGACCACTTCATTACATCTTCTTGCCTTGCATTGAGTCCCAAATATTATAGTGTCGAGTTCATTTCCATGTCAACAAGAATTGCCCCATATAGAGATGTTGAAGTCAACCAAGGGTACAAGGCAGCACTTCATAGACTCTTCATTGTTCATGGCATGCAACTTGCAATGAGAATTGAGTTCATGGATTTTGTATCCTCCAATGACTTTAGTATTGATGTTCTTTGTGACAAGTATAAGGTCAATAAAAAAATCCTTTTAAGTTTTATTTATATCTTATAATTTAAATTTTATAACTCTTAACTCTCTAGTTTTGTCTTAATAGCTTGCTAGTTCATCTACATCTAGGAGGAATTGGCGCACATACTCCATCCACTCAATAAAGCGCATGTGACTACACTCAAAAAAGGAAAAGGACTTAATGTATGTGCATTCAAACTTGTGCCTCCTTTCACACAAAGAAAGAGGCTACAAGGAAAAGGAAATGCGATATCGAGCCAAAGCATATTGACTTGGATGCTTCCACTTCCCATCTTGCTACATTGACATTGAAGACGAGCCAGCTAACAAGCATGAGAGTGCCAATGCTAATGCTAGTGCCAGTGCTAGTGCCAATGACAGTGGTATTGTTTGTGGTTCTTCTAATTTACCAATACCTAGACCCATATGATAACGCTTGATATGTGATGGCTGATTATTGACACTTGACATTATTAATTTTTAATTTTAATATATAATATATATCATGAGATTTGAGTTTGACTAATTCACATTATAATATTTTTTATTTTAATGTGGTTTTGTTTATTTAACAATAAATGATACTATGTGTGGTATTCAGAACTTAATTACTGCTGCAAATATGTATACATTTCTGATTTTTATATGTTTTTGTATGGAAGAACTCAACTCCAAAAACTAATTGACCAAACCCACAAACCAGACCCTCAAACCAATACCAAGAAAAATTAATCATCCCTTTTAAATTGAAAATTGACAATAATACAACATCAAGCA
>VDFB02193513.1:0-13047 GCA_007258455.2 Sequoia sempervirens
CATAAACTCAATCAAGGTATGCAATGCATAAATACTCATAAGGCAGGAAGCAATATAGATGCACTCAACAGATACAAATAATTTCATACAGGCATGAATTACGCAGACACAAGCATACACTTAAGAATGGAGTAGTCACATATACATCAGTCATGAAGTGAACAAGTAAGATGCTAACCAAGAAACAAAAACACCCTAAGTTTGGTAAAACATGAGTGCATGAAGTCACAAGGTAAGTATATGTAAAGTATACACTTGAATTCAAAGTCACAAAGCATACAAGTACCAAGTCAAAGGGTATACACTCGAATACAAATACATCTCAAATTCAAATACAAGTCATAGAGTATGCACTCAAATATCAATACAAAGTTAGAGTATACACCCAAAATACAAATTCAATCACGAGTCATAAAGTATACACTCAAATAAACACAATCGACGAGTATACACTCAAATACAATCACAAGTTATAGGGTGTACAATCAATTACAAATACACTTGAATGAAGTATGCTGTCAGACAATCGAGAAGGTGGATTCGGTGTATCCCATACTACACCGAAATTCAATACCCTTTAGGATATTTAAGAAATGACCTATGAAATTCAATATTCCATAAAAATTAAGAATAGTAATCGAAGTAAACATTAATTTAATTGTAATGAAGCAACATTAAAACATTCCTTTATCCCATTTATTATGGAAGACATGTAATTTTATATACCAGTTATTACTTGTTTGAGCAGATTAACAGATTTGTGGAACACTCCAAATTACTACTCCTTTGCTCCAACATTCATAGGTGAAGAGGAAGTGAATATACATGAGAATGCCCTTAGTGATAACCTTCTCAGCCCGAGAGCGGTCTACAACGCCTGCTGTAACGACCCTCTCGGCCCCCAGTGACAGACCGCAGCCTGACTACAGAGGGTGGCCTACCTTGAAGGTATCCTAGTCTCTGCATTCCTCAATGCCTATTCAATTCCCTACCCTTATGACTGAAGAGAAAGTCCATAATTTGGTAGTGGATATTATAGTGCCAACTCTAATATATTCCTCATTTAAGATTACCCGAAATAGCTACAGCCACGTTATTTAAAGTAAATGCGTTATTCATTCCTTATTACCCATATTACATGCATTTTATACTTTCCTTAATACACTGCGCAAAGTAATTACTGTATTCTTATTCTACTATGTTCTGTCACATTTCATCACAATAACCAGAAAGGTGCAAACCTAATACTTGAGCTTGGTCGTGCCTGTACATACCTGTTAGGGCCGTTCACACAATAGCCGTCCTTCCGCGACTAAGATAGGATGCACCCGTAGCAGGAGAAAAGGCGATAATCCTTATGTTATATTTCTTCTTCCTCCATTCTCATCATTTCCCAACTATGTTGGAGGATCCTTCAGATCAAACATGTGGTAGTTTAGAGGAGAGGAATCCATAGGAGGCCCGTAGATACTCACACTAAGCCCAAGAGCGGATATCACCCCCTTGGCTCCCGATGGCATGACTCTTAGTCATCCGATCCGGGGAGTGGCATACCTAGTGGAGAACTAGTATCTACTCAACCCAAGATTTCCTTCCCTTCACTTTCTACATGCTTGTTTGATGATACAAAAATTTGAAAATATGAAATACACTTCATGTGAGAGACATTATGATAGAATATATCATAATAATATAGTTAGATATTCAAAACATATTAGTAATTATATAAGGTATTAAGAAGAAATAGTAGCACGTATAACTTTATTATTCCAAAATGACATCAACAGAAATGAGTGACATCAACTAGAATAAATATCATTATATATAAATTCTTATTCTACCGCATTATCATTTAATTACAAGATCTATTTACTAAAAATTAATATCTAAATTCATGATGTAATTTCTTTTATACTTACCTGAAAATTCCTCTTGCCTTCCATGGTTGTTTTATGGGGTTACTACACACAATTCTTATGATGGAATGGATCATCTTGATCTCATTAGTATATCTATTTATACACATATATATATTTTGATACTTATTTTACACTTACATATGGTAGCTATGATAAAAATAGCGAATATCAACAAGTGATTACATTTAGCGGTTACTGGTCATACCTGATTTGCATAAATTGGAATGTGTTTCCATATGTTCATAGAGTATACCTTTGCCTTTGGGTAAGTTTGCAAATGCTATTTTCACAGGGTGGCAGGAAAGTTGCTCTGATACCACTTGTAATGTCCCCTTCTGCCGAAAACACTTAAATTTGAATCTTGCATTCAAATCATTTCTCAAAGAGACATTAGAAACATTAGAGATCGATAAAATTTTAGTAATAACTTTTAATAAGAGGAAGATGACATAAATATTCTGATCTTGTCCAAGGTTTATTCCTTTCTTACCTAAACATATGTTTCATAGATACATTAGAGTAGATAATGATACCTTTCAAGATCTCATAGAAGGAATCCTAGTGAGTACCACTTAACATTATGGTGAACGAATAGAATCATTATTTCTTACTAGGCTCCATAATTTGTTGTTTGCCCGAACTGTGAGCAGGAGTTTCCCTTTCTCCTCCCTGCCAAGCATGACACTCTTGTTCTTTCCTTCCTCTATTTCTCTGATTTCCTCTTTTGATGCTCTTATCTTCAGATACAAGGGTTCCTAAATATTCAATTCTGTCCTGGCTAATTTCTAATCCTCAATTTTTAGTAGATCACCAAAAAGGTAAGGAATGGAAGTGAAGTAAGCTTAATCATTGTAATCGGTTTGTTGGATATATTTGAATTGTATTAATAATGTTATATGCCAGAGATTATGCGTTAAATTGCTGAATCTCTAGAAGAGATAAAGTAATACTTGACCGATAAGCCTTCACCATTTTCTTCTCAATCATTGTTCCTTTATAAAATCCCAGATATATGATTGCCTCAGAGAACGTCTAATTTCTAATAATGTTCCCGGCCATTGACTTCAGGAATCAACATCCCTAATATATGTTATTCGATATTGGGAGAAATGATAGTAGCAGCACAATATATTTTCCAAAGATAGATGAGCCCTCTATTGCGACTCCCCACAACGCTATCACCGTCTGAACTCCCAAGGTCATCGATATCAAATCCTTGAGATAGAAATCCCGACTCATTGATTCAAGAGCCTAATCCAGCGAAATTGTAATATCAACCATGTATGAAGAGTTCCAGAATATTTTAATCGCCCCTTTTTAGCACCACGATATTTGTCTTTACAGACTTCGTCTCTTTCTTACGATAACCTGAGTCTCAGAATATTAGACGCACTCGATACAAAGAGACGGCTTAGGTAATTATCCACGAATCCACGATGGACACGCGAACAATGATAATAGGAGGGACTTGCGGTAGGAAATGGCCCGATGTCGGTACTCAGAGATCACGCCCAAATATATATTTCATATTATAATTATTTAAGAATCGCTTGCTATGAATCACCATTGAGATCACAATCCTTCTACTATATCTTGCTGACAAAAACTTTAATCCCTCTGCTAATGTTGCCTTCCACAATTATTAACAACTTGCCATAATCAATCGTCCAAGGAATACAAATAAAGCATGTTGGGATTTCGTCCAAGCATGGCTATGAAAACCGAGAGGTTTCATACTTAGATTCCTTTCAGTGCAAAATCGTCTTATTCCATCATCTTTTTTTCTCGTGCCCCCTCCTCCTTCCATGATTATTCCCTTTAAATATTCCCTAAATTTTCAAAGGGACGTGACTTTTTAGGCTAATTCATTAAGGGGCGACACCCTTAAAGATCTTAACATTCAATTAAGACAATATGAATTAAATATATTATTACTAATGTTTATTATCATAATGATATTTCAATTAATAATTATATATTTTAATATTTAATTTATTTATTTTAGTATTTATATATTACAATGATTTCCAATATTCATATAGTATTATTAAATTTTATATTTATAATTATAATATTATTTCAATAATTATAATAATAATAATTCTTTCAAACGTAATTTCGTATACTTATATTTCGATATTTATTGGATTCTGATATTTGTATTTTCACAATTTCAAGGGACATGACATGTTCCCCTCCTGTGATCGTTTCACAAGATAAATGCTTTGATGCTTGCACTGTCAATGTTGGCATGCCATCTCCACAGATCACACAGTCGGGCCTCCTTGATAAGGTTGAGGATTCCACTCTTTCGCATACTGCCACCTGTAGCGAAGAATGGACGCGAGTGTACTGGTCCTCCTTCAGCCCCAGGACAGAACAGGATTGGACTGAAGTTAGACGAAAGAGATCTCTTCCCTCGATCCGAATGGCATTAAGGTCTACAAAGAAATAGTTTCAAGGTTTATCATGCTTTGGGTTTGATCTGCCCATTTTCTGGTCCTTTTGTGTTGCACCCTATTATCAGGCATGCATTTATGCTCTTTCTAGATTCATATTTTATGGGAGCTGTCCCCTTGACAGCACTTACCTAAAAATAAAATAAAATAAAAAATAAAAAACTCCCTATTGATGTTGTTGAGATTCTCTAATAATTCTATTATGGTAATGTTCAATTTTGGCGATGACTTAAGTTTTATCCATAGTGGTCTTTGATTTGATAGATTAACCAAGGTTGTTCTCTCCGTGTGGTTATGATTCACATCTGCTATGTGTTTGTGAAGTTTCACTAAGATGAAACATAATTCCTAAAATCTAGAAGCTCTAGAACTGAGCGGTCCCATAGGGGGCTTGGGCTTCTATTTTCATGGAGTAGGAGGTCCCATGGAATTATTTTTTTTGTGCTACAGGATTAATTGGAACTTTTCCAAAAAAATTGGAGCCCCTACAGTATAGGAATGCATCTTTCAACTAGTGAAATTGGGGTGGGGCTAGAAATTGCCCCTATAGCTTAGGAATTTTTTAGTAAGTTTTTCTACCAGTTGTCTATCACTTAAAATTTTAAATTCCTAAAAAAACCAAAAAAATAGAGAATTTTTATTTATTTATTAATTTTTATCAAAATACTCCAGTTTGTTCCTTAAATTTTGGAGCTCAAGCTTTTAAGCTAAATTGCAAAACTGAATTCATGGGACCACTAGCTTAAAAATATTCCTAAAACCTCTCAGCAACACCCACTGACATTTTTTAGGAAGCCCCCCTCCATGGGACCGTACCCGAAGACCAAGGAATTTCTTAAACTTAGTGTTGAAGGGGATTAAATATATCTTTAATATGATTGGAAATGCTTTTGAGGTTATGGAGGAATGGAAAATGGTCACAATGATTTTTTTTTTAATTTATGCTATTTTAACTGTTGCTTCCTGGGCAAAGGGAAAAAATTGGAGAACTGAGCTAGTGAAATTTCTTGTCAGGTGCTCTGACCTTCAACAAAGGTGTAACAATCCAAGCACTGTCTTGGAGGGAAACTTGGTGAAATAGAATGGTCTGAATAGAGCTTTTAGATTGAGAAAAATGCGAAGGTCAATTTATGTGGAAGACATTCTTTGTGATGAATTTCCATAAGCAAGGAAAATTTACATAAAAGGAGATCTAATGGCCTTTGTTATAATAGATTGTTAGATGGATTGTCAAACACATAGATGTCATGTTTAAATCCTTCTTTCTCCAAAGTTACATAAGTAAAAATCTTTAAACCACCTTTCCTTCTTGTTCTGAAATTTTCAGCAAGCTCTAAAACATTGTTTAGAAACTTTTGAAAATCTGAAATGTTAAAGTCTTCAAGTCAATACATCCCATGGGGATACTGCATCTCCTAGTGTCGTAACACTCCCTATGCAATCTTCATTTGTGTCCTCGTTTGCACATTTCATATTTGATGGTCTCCCAAGAAAGTTACCAACCACAAGGCTTGGCACTTCCTTGTGATATGTACCCAATCCTTCAACAAAAGGTATGCAACAATCATCATGCAATAAATCATCCTTGCTGAAATTTTTATAAATTGATGAGCAACTTGGCTCCAAATGAAAACCCCTTTGGAGCTCACCAATGCCTTCAACCAGTTGTTTGGTCTCCTTGAGTCTTGCATCTTCTACTTGCCCCTTGGTCATGGCTGCAATAGTTGGACTTATTTTCAGCTTGGTAAAGAGAGTAGTCAGCTAGGCTAAGGTCAAGGCAAAGACTATCAACCTCTTTCTCCCTCTCCCAGTATGCATTGAAAGTCTCTTCTGCAAACTAGATAGCATGATCCCTATCTGAGAGAAAATGCAAATAATCTATCGTCATTGTTTCCACTGCTTCTTTGATAGTTGGAAAATTAGAGAGAGTAACTCCATCCTTAACTCCCTTCTGTCTCTCTTCAGTCTTAACTTTCCAGTAGAGTTCTTCAAATAAACTGCGTGCTATCAAATCTTGTTAAAGCTTTCACAATCTTTTCTTTTGGAATTGTTAATTTATCTTTCAAATTTGCAGCTCTGTAGGCCCTTGATCAAAATCAGCAAAGGAACTAGGCTCAACAGCCCTCAAACTTTTTGATTGGTCTTCTAGTACATGCTCATTAAAATCAGCTACCTCTCTAGCATCATCTTTGCATAATAATTGGGGTGAAGTTAGGACTGCTCTTTGCTCAAGCAAGAAATCTCCATTAATATGCTTATCATTGGTTTTTGATAACAATAAACCCGGACCCCATGGTCATATAAATTTCTGATTTTGATTTTTACAATTAGGCTGATCCAACTCTCCATGCATGGCTGATTTCTTGGACATTTTTCTTTCATTTTCATACTGTTGTGATTCTTGCATTGTTAACAAACTAAAATCAGCTCTTCCACTTGGAACACCTTTCTCAAATAAATCAGTCCCAAACTCATTTTGGAATAGAGGTGACAATGAAAATTCCCACTCAATTTCTGAATTATCATTACTGACATGATATACATACCTCCTCTTAGTTGTTGTTATGAAAATTTCAGTGCCCTCAAACTCTTTATTAGTAGCTTCATTTCCTTTGAATAACTCATTCTGAAGCTTTGCTATACATTCCCGATGATTAGTCACATTATCAACTTCATGGGAAGGTCTTGTAGGTGTATCTACTCCACTAGTGTCATCAAGAAATCTGGTAGACAACACAATCCCAATGGATAGGTCTGATCTTGCAAAAAAGGTTATTGTATTGACTTTTTCCTCATGCACAATCTCATCAATAGCAGTTGCATGAATGGCTAAGATGTTGTCCCGAGTCACTATCATACATTCCTCATGTGATAAAACATTTTCTTCATCCGACCTTTCTAATTTGAATCCTTTGTTTTTTTCATACTCCTTTTTCAAGATAGGTTTCAACTTCTTCTCACACTGATTGATCATAGTTTCAGCTAAGGCCTACTCAATTGATATGTTCCTTTGATTAGCCTTCCTTTTCAAGTCCTAATTATGAGATCTACCACCCCTATGTGGTCTATGCTTTATCCTGAGATCCTTGTAGTCATGGAAAGATATTTCACTCTGAAAAATCAACACCTGAATCCCTCCAATCTTGTAGAATCTGATCCTCCAACTCCTATTGTGTAAGTTCATTATTAATTTGAAGGTTGTTCCTTGGAGGAAAATTAGGTATTAGAGGTTTAGAGTTGGTTATTACAGTTCTAGTGCACTGATTTGCAGCCTTGTTCTTAACT
Source organism: Sequoia sempervirens (assembly GCA_007258455.2). Lineage (NCBI taxonomy): Eukaryota > Viridiplantae > Streptophyta > Pinopsida > Cupressales > Cupressaceae > Sequoia > Sequoia sempervirens. Next base: position 7,664 of record VDFB02193513.1, read on the forward strand.
GAACCATTCCCATTTCCATAATTTCTTACTTGTCCATTTTTCCCACCAAAATGTTGGGTCATTAAGGCAAACAATTGAGCTATATTTTGCTGCAACTCGTACTGTCCTCTAGCAAAATCATTTAAAATGTATTTTGTGTTTGGTTTCCTGTGGTCTATATGCTTTCTGTCACCCATACTACTTCCAAACCTTCAATACTTGTAAACTAATCATTCAAAGATAACCCTTCAGGATGGCAAAATACTCTGCTCTGGTACCACTGCAACATACATTCTCAATCTGCCCCCTTTTTTTTTGTTTTTGTTTCAATGTGTTTTTGAGAGAAGGAATTGCAGAATGTATTTCTTAACAATAAGGAACATAAATAAAGTAGATTGCAGCAATGGAATAACCCAAAAATTTTACAATATTCAGAGATGCAAAGAGCAGAAAATTTCAGATTTATATTCTGATCAGAAAATAGATTTTTTCTCAATTACAAAGGTGACCCAGATCATAAAATGTCATAGCATATCTAAATCCAACATACCCAAAAAAAGTTGGAGACTTTGACAAAGTGTTGTGCTCGCAACCAGCTCCAGCAAGTTCCAAAAAGTGGATGCCACAACCAGAAATCTAGGTGTTTGCTACTGTGAATGATATACAAGGAATTCCTAACCCTAGGCGCCCTCAACACAGCAATAAACTATCATAAACCTTAGACGTCCAGAAATAAACAAGCCTCACGTTTTCCTAGGCAGTGCAGCCAACAATGGAGAAATAATGAACAACAAATAAACTTCCAAGGCCTCCAATCTGCCATTCCACAATCAGCAATGTCTGTCCGATATGGAAATGTAAATGAGCAATGAAGTGCAATTGTGATCACTGAGTGAAATCATTGAGTAATCCTCTAGATTGTGTCTTCCAACAACGTGGAGAATGTTGTTTGTAAGGGGTTTTCGTCCTCACAAACCAAGAAGAGAACCAACTCCTCCAGCAAGAAGAAAATCAAACACCAAGTCCAAACATATCCAAGAATGAACTCCAAATATTTTTTATAAGCGTTTTAGGGCGAAGAGAACCAACTCCTCTAGCAAGAAGAAAACCTAACACCAAGCCCAAACATATCCAAGAATGAACTCCAAACTTTTTTTATAAGCTTTTAGGGCTTTCCAGAAACTCCCTTTTAAAAATCACTTTATTAATTTATTAAGCCTTTTAAGTTTTAACTCCAAAAAATGATTTAATTTACTTTTAAAACTTTTGCATCACTTAAGCTCACTTTTAAGCATCCCATCATTTAAAACTTTTCATCCTCTTTCCACCGAGCTATAACGATGAGGTGTCCGATAAATGTATTTAATTAGAAAGGCAACCTTAGTGAAAATAATTAAATAAAGCTCAATATTACACCCAATTAGACGAAATGGCCAAAAAGCATTAGAATTGAAAACTCTCTGTATATGAGTGATCCCAATGATTAAAGATGATAAATGGACCTGACTGTGTGACTTACTAAAAATAGACACTCCCTCCAAGAATCTTGGAGCCCAAACTAGAAGCCAAAAATAACATTTGAAAGTGTCATATGACTCCTTAAAACCACTTGAGATCATTGGTAACATCAAATTAACCCTTTGAATATGCTGACACAAACCCAGGAAGTCAATGACAACTACACTACTAAAGAACCTGAAAATGGGGACATTACAATTGACTCATTATACATGATTAAGGCACATGTCAAGATCTTGTCTAATCCTATCTCACAACTTGCCTTTATAAGCAAGGTATCACATGTACATTGTTATATTCAATCTAGCAATCTATAATCATAGCATGATATTTTTAACATTTCTCTCTTGTGGAAGTTATTGTTGTCTTGCAGGTAATCCTAGGGTGTTGAAGAGTTTACCATAAACTCCTACATGGTATCAAAGCTTCAATGCTGCAGACTTCTTCCCACATCTGAGGGATCAATCTTGGCATGAAAATTTTGTTGGGTGTGAGTAGAGGTTTCAAGCAGCTCACCATTGAATCCAAAGTGCCAAAGAAAGTTAGGTTTGCCTTTCATTTCGTCAATTTTCATCATATTTTGTTTGATTTACAAGTTGGGAAAGGGTTACCAAATCCATGAGGTAGCTAAATTTTCAGAACACTTTGGGCCAAAATCATCCCTTCCATCGCATTCGAAAGGCCCAAAAACCCTAAGATCAACTACCAAATCACGAAAATTGGAGCACTTGATGTCATGTCCCCAAAATTGTGACATTTAAATAACAAAAAAAATACTTAAAAATGATTAACCATCTCAATATCATTACAATTATAATTGTTGAAAACAATATTATAATTATAAGATTATAAATAACATCATAAACATTGAAATAAAATTATAATCATTATAATATACTGATTATTAAAGTATATAAAACTTAGGCATAAAATTTTAATATGAAATAGGCGACATTACACTATCGTGTGGCATGGAGTCTCGACCATTATTTTATCTTCCAAATATACAATGGAAAAAACCTCTCTCTAGCATTGATATTTCGGTGGGAATTATAAAACGGAAGATATTCTCACTAGTATTCATTACTAGGGATCATATCTTGAATTCAGAGAAATTAAAATAAATAGTATCGGGCCTTTGATTACTAACTTCCGCCACCAATATCCTATCATAAATCGGGAGGTTCGGTTTTAGCTGGCGCTTAATCATATCATGCCATCACATCTACTATTCTCATTCTCGAGCAATATAGGAGGCATCTGATACAATAGGATGATTAAAGACATAAGCTACCGTTTTCAGATAACCCACAAGACAAATAATAGAAGACTTTGTATTGAAACTTCTCTCAACTACCTAGCAAATAAACATGGCAATTTACTAATAGCAATTATGTCTAAATTACAATAGTTAACCAAGGGACACGTCCTCTAACAAGGGACAAATCCAAGGAGATCATCGAACCACTTAGGTAAAAGAAATAACTTTGCACCCAAACAACAACAGTTAAGAATATAATACACTCAGAGACAGAAATCAATTTGAATACATACACACTTTATATATATAGATTAAGAGTAACAGATATCTGATATGAATGAATTAGAGGACATCCACCTCTCCCATAAACATAGAGACTAAGGAAGTCGAGTCCGATCATGTGGTTGTCGTAGTAACAAGGGGAAGGACGAATAAGAAACGGGAAAACATAACAGAAACAACGAAGCAAGGTGAAGTCAATTCACTTAGCCTTAATATCTAGCATTTCCAATTCTATTATTAGATAATCTTTCAAAGATAGATGTCTAGGCCTGCTATGTGATTATGACTAAGTTTTGTGATCTGTTTAATGCATAGTTTACATACTCTCCGATTACTCTCCGAGTAGCCGAGTAATCTCCAAAAAATATGCATGCCGAGTAATTTCTGCTTTTACTCTCGGGCAGTATGCAGATGGATTTTCTCCTGTCAAATTATCGAGTAATCGCTAGTAGCTCGCAAAAAACCCACAAACTTGGCATGTTTGTGTGTATATAAATATGTTTGTGTGTGTATATGCATGCAAACTTGGCATCCTGTGTATGTTTATAGATATGTATGTGTGCACAGTGCAGTCTTGAGTATACACATACATAAATATCCACACGCATTTGCCGAGTATTTTCCGAGTATTTGTCGAGTATTTGACCCGAGTCAAAATTTTTGGGCTTGCCGAGTACTCTCCAATTCCGAGTATGTAAACTATGGTTTAATGTATATCATATGTTGTCTTCATTGCCCAATCTAACTGTTTACATATTGGCCTAATCCTTGAGTATCCTGAGTAGGTAAGCCTGAATTAAATAGAGTCTAATTATTAAACATAGTTACACTTCTGAGAGGACTAATTCTAATTTTTGGGAGATCAATGCATTGTCCTTTAGCAAATAGATGATCTTGATGCTACTCACATTGCAGCAGTAAAGAAGTATGGGTAGGACTATTTATAGGCAGATGCATATAGCTTCTCATTAATTTAGAATAGTATATGCATAGATGTGCTAAGCTGATTATAGATGCAATGTTTCCTCTTGATTATACTTATCCTATGAAATGATTATGATTTCTTTAGTATTATTATAAGTATAATTGGACTATGAAATGATTTGATAAGGATCAATAGTGAATACAAATGTATCTAACTGCTTAAAAGATTGTCTTCACAAGTGTTTGTAAACTTACTAGGGAGGTAGGCATGAGGTAAGTGGTGCCTAAAAATTCCACTTAACAATCTGCTGCGGCCATGGAGGGGTGCGGGTCCCACTTAACAATCCGTTGCAGCCATGGAAGGGTGGTAGGCCCATGCCACTTATAAGCTCCACCAACCCTCCCTAGTAAGTGTCTTCCGAGGTGATGATGTGGGTAGAGAAAGCAGGTACAAGTGTTTCCACTAAGCACGCCACTCCGAGGAGGGAACAATCTTAGTTTGGACATTCAGCTCAGAGCTAAGGGGTGGGTTGTCTTGATGGGATGCTTGTGCCCTTGGGCTTAGATGGATAGCTTAGGTGGATCTACCCATGCCACTCCTCCTTTGTCTTCATTATTACTTTTGTGAGCATGTTTGTATTTTTTGGATATCTAGATATTAGTGCTAACAAATATGTGTTTATATGGTGAATACAAGATTCAAATCTAGGGTTATTGAAATTAGGAGAATATTCATTTGGAAAGAAGAAACCCTAAACCTAATCAACAAGCAAATTCTAGGGCAAGTTAGGTAAGGGACATTACACTTGACCTTGAGCATCAGAGATTTTTTTTTCCATTTGGTCGTACAATCATACGGCCAAACGTGGTCACAGAGGGAAAAAAAATCGCACGTTTAAAAATTTGGGTTTTTAATAGTTCTTTTTCTTGATACTTTTTATTAAAAAAAGTTAACAAAAATTTGTTGAAAGTTTTTATAAAAAATCAAAAATATTTTTTTTTGCAAACCTCAAGGTACGCGGGGCCATGGGAGCCACGTGGTGCGACCCCCACCTACCACATGGACTAACGTACAACCGCAACCCCATGCGGACTGCGAATACCGACGAAAACATTTCAACTGCTACAACAAAAGAATATACCAGCGCATATAACAAGATTCCCCCGCTGGCTAGTACGAAAGAATATTGAATCGCATTCAAAGATTCCTTGAATATTCCATGGAAGAATATTCTAGTAGTCGAGAGAATATTCCATTGACGGGCATGAGGCCGCCAATTTTAATCCATCAGATTGCAGACATCAGCGTGACATCAACACTCAAGGATTTTTCTACCCCCTCCCCAATACAATTTTCATTTTGGCAAGCAAACTTTCAAGGCCCATAATTCAATCATCCAAACTCCTTTTTCTCGAGCAA
>VDFB02193514.1:0-10518 GCA_007258455.2 Sequoia sempervirens
TATTTCACCCAGAATTTACTTGACTGCAGGCATATTTCACAATAATTTATTCTACTACATTCATCATTGTTAAATCCATGGGTCATAGGATTCTTTTTGTTCACCCAGAATTTACTTGTCTGCATACTGTTCTCTATTACATTGATAATGATGACTATTGAATCATGTTCTTCGGCTTGTTTATATCTTCACCTGAAACTTACTTAACTGCGTATTTCACCCATCAAATACTCTCCTGCATTCATCATTATATAATCTGGTTCGTGGGATTGTTTTCACTTCACCTGTTTACTTCACTGCATACTTCACCAATAAATTACTCTGCTCTATTTATCATTATTAAATCTTGTTTCCAGGATTGTTTTTCATTCACACATAATTTACTTATTGCCTGTTTCACCTATAATTTAGGCTCCTGCATTGACCAAATAACAACATTTTTTAACAGCATAGACTATATGACATCTGTTTTTGAACAATATTGATCATATCATTAAAATTCTTTCTGAATTGTTATTGCAAATCCATTTCTGTATTTGTTCTTTGTATTTCTTGTACTACAAGATTAATATCTATAGTTCTCTTGGGGTATGTCTATTATTGGAAGTCTGACTGTTCTTGAATTAATTGACAGAGAAGGGTGGCTGTTGGAGAATCTGAAAACATATATGGGCAGCAGCAGAGCAATTAAGGGCAGATTGACATTAGCAGAAAAACGTGGAGGTTGTCCTGCTCGATTCCTCCGCCTGTATTAATAGCATTTGATGCCCTAAAACAGGGGAGAATATTTACTAAAACCATACTTGAAAAAGATAATAATTGGGTACTTCTGGAAAACTAATTATATTGGGTCTGTAATTCTTAATATTTGAGGGCCTGCAAGAATTAAGCCCCATTATAAAACATGAGTGCAGAATCAATGACAACCCAAGCTAAGTTGGAGGTGAAATTGCACAAGCCTGCTCTCGTTAAGCCTGCAGAGCCCACAGAGAATCATATCTATTATCTATCAAATCTTGATCAAAATATAGCAGTTATTGTACAGACTGTTTATTGCTATGATGCAAGAGAAGACAAGCGAATGGAGGACCCTGGTGTGGTGATCAAAGAAGCACTGAGGAAGGTTTTAGTGCACTATTATCCTCTTGCAGGGAGGATTGGCTTAAGCCCAGAAGGTAAGCTAAATGTCAACTGTAATGCAGAGGGGGCTGTGTTTGTGGAAGGTGATGCAGATTGTAGATTGGAAGATCTGGGGGACATAAGCAAGCCTGATCCAAGCACGTTGGGAAGGCTTGTTTACAGTACTCCTGGTGCTAAGAACATCTTGGAGATTCCTCCTCTTGCAGCTCAGGTGTAAATAATCTCTATGTTTCGCACAGTATAAATTATTTTTTCTTTCTACATTTTATATTGTTGATTCAGCTAGTGTTGTCTTTATTTTGGGCTTAATCATTGTTTTTGTTCGGACCTTTAGTGGGTAATGCTGACTTTTTAGAGAGCTTATAAAAACACCCAAACCCATTTTCTCTAGCCAGAAAATCAGATGCTGCCACTGACTCAGGGATTATTCCTACGAGAAAATATCATCTAAAGTTTGGACTCACAGAAGTCAGTCTTACCCCTCCATACCAGCAGGATGGCTTGCAATGCTATTAGATTTCTATAATTCATATGATCAAATTTAGTAGTTTTCTAGATTTGATTATGTGCCAATTGATTCAAAAATTGACACACAAAAAAACTACTAAAATCGGATGGCTTGTGTTAACCCAATCAGATGTCATCTTAGTTCTCGAGTATCACCATACTTTTTTTCTAGAAAAATTATTTAACTTCTCCGTCCTCTTCTCTTAGCTTTTGTACTTTTAACAAGTTTTGTTTTTTTTCCTATAATCCATATATCCTCATGCTTTGATATTATGCTATATAATCCTTTGTGGGTTGTATTCTTGTAGCTATCTATTTTGCACATTTTTCATCTTAGAATCAATAGTTTTCTACTATCTTATCCTATGTTTTTGGAGAGGGTGCTGAGTATTTGCTTCTGTTTTATTACTAATTAACTCTACTATTACAGTTCATTGTACTACTATGGTAAATTATAGCTAATGTAACCAATATAACCTTTGTTTTTTTGGGTTTAAACATCCAAGCAGGTGACTAGATTCAAATGTGGCGGATTCGTTCTGGGGCTAGCCATGAACCACTGCATGTTCGATGGTTTGGGAGCCATGGAGTTTGTGAATTCCTGGTCAGAAATATCCAGAGGCCTCCCTCTTTCTATACCTCCAGACTTGGACAGAACCTTGCTCCAAGCTCGCTCTCCTCCAAAGACAGAGTATCCCCATCTTGAATTCTCTGAAATAGAAAACCTCTCCAATTTCACAGAAGATTCAGAGCTAGAATACAGGTCCTTTTGCTTCGGCCCAGAAAGGCTAGCAGAGCTTAAAAGAAAAGCAATGGAAGATGGAACCCTGGAAAAGTGCACTACATTCGAAGTTCTCTCATGTCAGTACTCTTTTTACTAGCTATTTTGGCAAGTTCTTCCATATTGTGGGGAATTTTTTTCTACTTTTCTACTCTAAACAAGTTCTCCTATATTGGATTGAATGTTTTACCATTTTTCTACTTTTTCTATTTTCACAAGTACTCCCATGTTGTGGGCGAACATGTTTCTACTCTTCTAGATTTTGTTGTTCAAGGCTTCAGGCAAATTTACTGTCAAGAATTCACCATCAACAAATTCACCTCCAACAATTTATGGCCATGATAAATTCATCTCGTGAAAAATTCACCACCACCAATTCCGCCAGCAATATGATATGAATTGCTGGTGGTGAATTTTTCACAAGATGAATTTGTCATGATGATAAATTGTTGACAGTAAATTTTGTTCACAATGAATTGTCGGTAGTAAATTTTCCTAACAACTAGCTCAGACAGAATTCTTACTTAGGTTCAATTTTGACATAGCTATGGATCGACCTTCCAACAAGGCTTTTAGTACTCTTCTTTATTCTAAGATAGTTTCAGTTTTGTGGGCTTAATCACCTGTTTTGGTTATTTTCGGTCATTAATATGATATATCTCTTTTTCTTTCTCAGCCCATGTCTGGAGGTGTCGAAGCAGGGCTCTCCATATGGCACCGAATCAACAAACCAAGCTTCTTTTCGCAGTGGATGGGAGGAAAAGATTCGAACCCCCGCTGCCCAAGGGATATTTTGGCAATGGGATCGTTCTCACAAATTGTCTGTGCAAGGCAGGGGATTTAGCAGAGAAGCCTATATCATTTGCAGTGGATCTGGTTCAGAAGGGCATAGGCATGATCACAGACAATTACATGAGATCTGCCATAGACTGCTTTGAAATAAACCGTGCAAGACCTTCTCTGACTGCAACTCTTGTGATAACAACATGGTCTCATCTATCATTCCACACTGCAGATTTTGGATGGGGGGAACCTGTGCAGACTGGGCCTGTGACCCTTCCCGAGAGGGAAGTTGTTCTGTTTCTCTCCCATGGCAAGGAGAGAAAGAGCATCAATGTCCTTCTGGGTCTTCCTCCCCCTGCAATGCAGCGCTTCGAAGATTATATAAAATGATCATATACCAAAAAACCTACCACCGCGAAGAATATATAAATATATAGACATATATATACTATACAGTGAGTATCTACTAGCAAGTTTACTCAGTGTTAAACGAACACACCATGTGTGCGAGAGATTGCAAATGCTGTATATATGGAAACTTCTCAGATGGTACCGAGGGATCAGCTAGTGTAGCTAATTTATGTGTGCACGTTATTGTTTGTGGGTTTGGTTTTCTTTTGTGAGCATCCTTAAAACTTTGTTATTGTAATTTTAATTTTTAAATATGCATTTGACTACTCCATTCAAATCAATAATATGAATCTCGATGTAACTTTCAAGTGGTGGCTCTCTGATTGGTGATGTAATGCTTTGGAGTGAAGTTGAATTGAATTTGGTGAAGAAATTGAAATTTTTATTATGGAATTGAAGATAAATTTTAGTACAGTTTATTTTACTTCTAAACAAATAAATCAAAATCAAAATTAAAAAATAAACCAGTATATATATATATATATATGTGTGTGTGTGTGTGTAAGTTGGGTTCATTCATCTACTCTCTTATATACCTCTATACATTTAAGCCTACTCTATCTATTTGTATGCATAAACTCATATGCATTCTCCTTGTTTGCATGTTTCTCACACTTGTTTATGCATCTATTTCCATTTAATCATTTGACACTTAGATCTAATTGCTATTACTTTCTAGATGAGTATGCAAATGTGGGTACTAAAAAGAAATCAACACTGCCATACCAAATCATAGAAAATTTCTAATACTAAATGGATATCAAATGTATGAAAAGTAGACAATTCCCTATATTAACCATAATATGAAAATATTCCACATTAACCTTATTAAAAATGTTGTCATAGTGGTATCATTGGTCTATAAATTTCAATAACATTTTTCCATAGATCACACTCAACAAGAATGAATGTAAGAACAACCACACAAAATAGAGATACATTAATATACCCTATAAAAACTTTTCAAAAGGCTTCCTCCAAAGCACCAAAATTAATGTATTTTAAACAAAAAAATACTTACAATACAATATCAAGCTTCAAACCTTAACATAGAGAACAACACACTCAACCAAGAAAAAACCATTTAGTATGTGACATTTTGTAGTAGTGAGAAACCATTGTTTTTATCCTTATGAAACCAATCCAACAACAAATGAGACTCAAACATCCCACTCCATGCTTCTCAAGATCTCCTTAATAAACAACCCAAGCTAAACACTAAGCTCCTAGTTCCAGTCACAATAGACAAGTTCAAGATGATTAAGTGAACGATAAACAAGTAATGAATGAATCCACCCCAAGCCTCTTATTTATAAGAAAGAGAGCAACTAGTAAGAGGAAATTTACTATTTTAGCTTCCTAGCCACCTTTACCACCATTATTCAGTGCCCTGTGGAAAAATAATTAATGCACATGCATAAATAATTAATGCTCAAGCATCTCCATAGTGGTCCTTTTTCTCCCTCAATTCAAGTTGGCTTGCAACATGTGCCCCAAGCATTAACTACTTTTATAATATTGAATGCATTTTACAAATAACCAAAAAATATTTAAAAATAGATTCCTCCAATGAGACCAATTGACCACATGCTTTCTAAACCATGACCATCCCAATGTGTTACTCACATTTAAAATATTTACAATGTAAAATATAACCTAACCTAATAGAACACCATCTAACTATAAAATATAAAATATTTTAATATGCAAGGTGTACAACACCTTCCCAACACTTTCTCACTTGTATGTATCTATAAAGTACCAAACATTATATATATTCTTTTGCAAATGAGAAGCATCCCCATATCCATTTTGCACCATCCACATTTATTTTTCAACAAAAGCTTCAACAAAGCAACTTTAACATACAAAACTACACATCAATGTGCTCCAACTATACATGAAAATTAGTCTTATTTTCCATACTAGTGACACTTAGACATCACACTAAATTATGTTTCTAATTTGGCATGTAAACAAGCTCCTTGAAGCTAAATCTTTGTCCTAACAAGTCTAAATATACATCATAGACTCTACTTCTAAAACTCTAGCCAAAAGAGCAGCCACAACCTAGTTATCGCTAATCCAACCACCAACCACACAATAAAATAGTGTAACCAAAGGGTGGAAGCATATAGGTGCGTCTCATTTTTACCAAAGTGGACCACTCAAATCAATATTTTAAGCCAATTATTTTTTTTGTCAAATATGGATGCAAATCATTAAGAATTTAAATATAATATAAACTAATGATTTACAAGATTTAATGTGTAGATTCTAAATCTATATTTTAATTTTAAAAAATAACTAAGCATGTGCACAAATATGGGGGACCGAAAAGTGGCCAAAAATGTTTTGAAGGTAAAATAAAAGATAACAAGCTTGTGTTATAAAATATAACACAATTGTGTTATAAAATGAGTGCATTAAGGCTTAGTTGCACTATAAATATGAGCACATTTAGTTTTGACTAATTTGAACCTAAAGGAACTTGTGTTATAATGCGTGTTATGGCTATCATAGAATAAAAAAATAAGAATTGAGAGTTATCTCTCTTTTTATTTTCTCCATTGACAACAAAACATAATCCAATAAATGAATGTGTGAAGGAGGGGATTTTCTACTCCCCAGTCCCAAAAAAATAGGGTCTAAAGGGAGTGAATTACCCTTGATCACCTCAATGACAAAGGCTAAAGGATAGGCCGACAAATAATCTATATTTTTAGGGTTTTTAGGAATGGAGGATTTTAGGAGTCGGTTGAACAAACCACAGAGACCTCAAATTGCAAACCAGCTAGCTCTTAGCCAAGCATGTCAATACAGAACATGGATGAAAGCACAACGTGCTAGCATCTTGTATGAGCAGAGACTAGGGTTCACAGTCCAAAACACACAGGACATGTTGATGACCTTAGAATCTTAATCTGATAGTTTAAATGAAAATGATAGGATGCTAAGAATAGATGAAATATATAAACTAACTACAACAAGAAGAATACTATAACATGAAAGATAGATCGATTATGAATGAAATGATAAGAAAGGGTAGTAGAAATCCAACTTATGGTTAGTCCAACCTCCCACAAGCTCCACACAAATGAAGTAACTACACACACGGTAATGAAAAAATGTTGGGGTTGTGTTTTGGAGTTTTCCTTAGTCAAACCCTCACTTTGGTGTTTCCACCCCCACAGACAACCAACAGACCATAATAGAGAGAAAATGATAAAGAAAAGAAGTAAGCAATATGTACATAAAAAGCAAAGACAATATATATGATATCTATAATATTGACAATGCAATAGAATGACAAAAATAAAGTGTTACCCTTCCTCTGGCAATATTGAGAAGTTGAAAGGAAGGATGGTAGCCTTGAGAGTGCAAGATGAACGTACAAGAATGTAGTTTCAATAACTTGAAACTTTCAAGAAAGTGATGTAGAAAGAATGGAGAGAGAGAAGTCAAGTTGCAAGAATGAAGTTAAAATGTGATAGATCAAGAGAGAGAGTGAATGGAATGAATAAGTGAGCTCAAAATAAGGATTTGGAGGCAAAAGGAATGTTCTTGGGTAGGTTTGTAGTCGTAGGAGACATTACAACTCACGGATGCCACAAAATGTAACATCTCAATGCCCACTAACATGAGAATCTATCAAAGATTCCCACATGGTGTGCAAATGTTTACATAGTGTGTAAGTGTCCTAGACAAAAATTCCCTCTACCGATTAAATAAAAAAGCATTGATAAGACAAAGGGTTTAAGGTGGTGATTTTTTTGTATTATCAATGTTATAAGGCTAAAGTAAGGGTATATTGTGGGAAATTGCACTAGAGTGCAATTTTATGCCTCAACATTTTTCCCCCACTTTAGTGAGCATATGTGTTAGAGCATATGTGAGCTAAAATAGAAAGAGATTGAAGAGAATATACTAAAAATGAGAGGAAGTAGTCCTTTGATTTGGTATACTTGGCATGAAAGTGTTCTTTTCTAATCATCATTCCTTCTAGGAGTATATTTCATGTTCCCTCAACAAAATATATCATTCTTGTACCTTGTAACATCCTTGAGGTGAAAAAATGTGGATGCATAGTTGAAATCTACCTCAATAATCTCAATTGCTTCCAAATCTACACCTTACCCATTAAGGACTTTAAAATAATGTAGTTGCATATACATGCACCAATTCGAATGGCATATCAACATCTTGAAAAATAGCTCAAATGAGCTCCTACCAAAAACTTCTTCAAATTAAATTATCTTATCAACACATTGTGCAAACCTCCACTTTTCATCATGTAATTACTTATTGATAAGTATAATAGGCTCTTCATACCCATCTTCATTCTTTTGAAGTACAACAACAATATAAATGTTACATAAAGGAACAATGGGAAGGGGTTGAGAAGGCTCATAAAACTTGGACTTGCCAAAATTAATGTAACTTGAATGTCTTCCTTAAGTTGTACATATATAGCAACTAGCATCTCACTCCATAGGACTAATTTTTTATTTGCATCCTCAACAAGAGATCGAAAAAAGATAGAATTAGTAGCTTATATATATACATACATACATATATATATATATATATTATAATTTATCATAGTATCCACTAACAAGGTAAAATCTAAATCCAAAGTATGAAATTTCATTTTTAGTCTTGTAATTATCCTCCACGATGTGTAACAATCTCTCTTCCTTTTGTAGATTGACCCCTTCATATGATAGGTCCTTTTGAACATGTGAGAAGGTCGATTCATTTGCATCAGTGATGTAAGAAATGAATTAAATGTTTAAGATAATACTTGGTTATTCCTTCTCCTTCTTGTCTACACATTGGACTTCTAGTGGTAGGGATTGACTAATTATGTCTTGTCTTTATCTTTTGACACTACTTCTTTCTATCATCTTCTTAGTAGCAATATTGTTTCTTTTCTCAAACTAACTTCTTCTTGATGTTGTACATCTATAGGTCATTTCTAATTGATATAGTAATAGTATCATCACATCATATAGGCTCTTATCTTTCTCTTTACCAATATTCATTTTGGACCTATAGTACTATTATCTTTGTATGGGCAATGATATTGTTATTTGATGACTTGGACTATTGGGATAGTTATACGAGTTCCCTTTGATGTTGAAATTTTGATTTGGCAACTCATGTTGATGTATATAAAAACTACACTCATATTTAAAGCTTGGATCTTGACTACATCATAATCACTATACTCAGATCTTCTCATTCCATGAATTCATATTTTAATATATTATACTAATCATCCTCATATTCATAGTACTATGTATAATCTACCCATAAGGAAGTTCTTTTTCTTTGATATCTAAGAGGGAATTTAGATTCTTGGGGGTGTAAATTTCATATTTTTGTAATTCAATCTCTATAAGAAGTTGTTGATGTTATTTCTCAAGGTGATATGAAACCTCTTCTTCTTGTGAAACTTCTTCTCTATATAAAATTTTGGGAGGATAAGGACACTAGCTAGAAACATGTGTTTCTACATCTTGATGTTTGATGCTAAAATAATTCACATTAAATAATTTATCTCCATTCACCCTGTAGACATCCAAATTTGGACACTTAATTTATCCAAATTTATCACTTTTCGTCTAAACATCCTCTTATCCGAGTTAATTAAGTAATATTACTATTATTTAATCAATATCTTTAATTCTGCCAAATCTCTAAGGTTTTTAATTAATAATTAAATACCTTACCCTCCTTAATCCTCTTTTCTTCAAATAAATTAAATAAATATTACATTTATTTAATTCCTCACATGTCATTTTCATCTAATCCTAATCCATTTCCTAATTTCTTCATTAGGGATGTGCACATGCCTAATCCTTGATTAGGATGTGTCACATCCTCCAACTTTTGCAAGTTGGCTTCTAATCCTTATTTATCTTCTAATTACTGATTAATTAAGCCTAATCATTCTCCAAGGAATTTTTAATTCCTTTTTATTCTTTCCTAGATTCCCTCTTTTATATGTGAATTTTTAATTCACATTCCATCCTTCCAAGGCTTCTAGAACCTTGGACTTGTCACAATCTCCACATGTGACCACCTTGGACTTGTCACAATCTCCACATGTGACCAAGTCCCACCTTTTTGGAGCCCACCTTTTATCCTTTAGATCCTCCTAGGAATGTGAATTTTTAATTCACATTTATTTCTCCCAACCACCTTTCCTTTTCCCATGTAGATTTTTGAGGAATTCTAAAATTCCTCAAAAGTCCCTTTCACTCCCACTTGGGGACAAGAAATCCCTTTTTGTGGAAATCTCTCTCCCCCAAGGTGCATGTCATTTTCCACCTCATGTACCTTTTTGACAACTCATTTCCATCTCATCCCCCCTTGGCCACTTCACCCTCCACATGTCAAGATGTGAGGGCTTGTGGGTTCTCAACCCACCATAGCCCTTCATCTTGGCCTTGTTGGATGCATCTCAACCGTTGAATTCTCTAGAGAATTCAAATTCTTCTATAAATACCCCCTCCTCAAGGGCATTTTCAACACTTTGCATTTTGATAACTACATGCTGTCCATTTGAATCCTCAAGCCTTTTCAATCATTCAACCATCTTTGTTAATCATCTTGCATATAGAATCTTGCATCTTAGTCACTCAATCCATCATCTAAGGAGCACACAATCCATTCCAATCAAGGGCCAATCAAGGAGAAATCAACAGCAAGGAAGGTGATATCGTTTCTGTTTTGTTTATCCATTTCCTTTCTTATTGTTTATCACTCTTTTGGCTAATCTTGAGGTGTCCTTGGTATTTTGTCATTTCCATTTCTTAGTTGTTTTGCACATTTAGAGCAGTAGAAATATCAGGGTATACATTTCTGGCACGCCCGGTGGAACCCACACA
>VDFB02193518.1:0-10603 GCA_007258455.2 Sequoia sempervirens
TTTTGTGCATATCCCGCAATCATCGTATTCCATGAGATGGCATCTCTTTCAGGCATTCTGTACTCAAATTAGCTTGCAATTGATTAGGTTTTTATAATTTTTAAAATTGATTTAGGGAGGAACACATAGGAAAATATGTACCTTAAAAAATCTCTATACATCATGATTTTTTCAAATTTTTGAGTTAGTGTTGAGTTTCAATGTTGAGTTTGAGGTTGAGCCCAATGTCTATATTAAATTTGAGTTTGGTAACTATGATATAATAATTGGTGCCTCCCATGGATTTCATTCCATGAGATGACATTTCTTTGAGGCATTTTGTCAAACAATTTAGGTGTTTTGTGTTTCCACATCTTGCAAATATGTCTACTAGAGCATATCCAACTATAACATTTGACAAAAATTCCCCTACCATTATGCTTTGGTGTATGTTCATAGCCCATCCCAAAGCTCCCATTTTGGCACAGGTAGGGAGGATTTTGGCAAAAAAATTGGCTTTATACGTTCCAATTGCATTTGTTTGAAAGTTTCAAAAGCCTTTTCAACAAACAATTTTCTACAAAACCTACAATCATTGCATTCCATGAGATGACATCTCTTTGAGGCATTCTTTCAAACAGTTCACACGCCTTTCCTGTGCTTCCACATTTTGCATGCATATCTACCAGAGCATCTCCAACCATAATATCTGACAGAAATCCACCTTCTGTTATGCTTTGATGGATGTACATACCCTATCCAAAGCTCCCATTTTATTACAAGCAGGGAGTATGCTGGCAAAGGTTGTGGAATCTGGCTTTACACCTAAACTATTACACTATGGTCTTGCAAGATATGTGTTTCAACAATATTTGGTATGACAATTTGGGTCCCTATGTTAGCAAAGCATATATTATATATGTATGTCTAGGTTTGTGTCTATTAAGTTAAAGAAAATGCTTATAAAATGCTTGTTCAAAGGTTATGTATGTAATACACTTGTGCCTTTGACTTTAGCAAAAGGATTGCTTAGTTTATACTTGATTCATTTGTATTGTTTGATAGTTTTGCACTACATATAGTTTTGGTATACAAACATGTCTTTGGACTATCAAAAAGTTGATTGACTGAGTTGTTAATTTACTTAGCTTATGCTTGGTTTTGATTGGTTGAGTTGTTGATTATGATTGTTGATGTTGCAGGTTTTGAATGTTAATTGGTTTCAAAGACACCCAAATGGGAATGATGAGGTAATGAGCTTGATTGCTAAGTTGATTAAGTTGTTCTCATGTCAATTGATGTTTTCATCTAGGTTTTGAAGCTTGAGGAATTTGGAGTAAATGGATCAGATGCTAAAAATATATGCTATTTGTGAAATTTAAATGATGCAACCAAACTTGTTAATGTTATGGCCTCATGCACTAGTGTCGAGGCTGTTGTAATTGGTGGTGGATACATAGGCATGGAATGTGTTGCAACATTAGTTACCAATAAAATACATGTAACAATAGTGTTTTCAGAGGAACACTTAAGTAAGCTTTCTTTCTTTCCTATCCATCTTGTATATACTTAGTTTCATCTTTCTCCATTTTATATACATGTGGTCTTTCCAGAGAAACACTAAAGCAAGCTTTCTTTCATATCAATATTGTATATACATAGTTCTATTTTTCTTCTTCATTTTTATTGTAAAATATCACATGTTGATGATTTTTGACAATCACAAAGTATTTATCATTAATTATGATTCCCATTTTTAATGCATGTTGATTCACTATTCATCATTACATTCGGGTTTATAACATATTGCAATGATGGTGATAGAATAATGCTTACAATTGTTTTTTTTTTAATAAATAATGATGCAAGAGGTCAACATTAATCCAAGTGAACCAAGTTTTCTGCAACAACTAAAAGTAGTTGTTGTTATGTCAAACTATAACAGATTGATCCAAAGTAGCCCATGTTGTTTGTATTTTGGATGATGGGTATTGTGCAGTGACAATAAAGCACTTGACTTGCTGGGTGAGATTTCACACATTTTTCCAATTTGTTTTTTTTCTTTATATGTTTTTGGATGAGTTTCTTATGTATAAAATACTCTTCTTGAGCTTTAGTTGAATATTGAGAATTATGGAACAAATATGCTACCTAAAAATATTTGATATATCTATCAATATGTAAATGTATCTCAAATGTCCAAAACAATGAAATTCTTAGAATGTTCACAGAAAATTCATAATAATCGCATAGTTTGCAAAGCTCAACGTAAGTCCTTTTCTGCATGTGGGGAGAAGTAATAAGTATGATCAAGAATAAATGGAATTCAAGATAAGGCATAGTAGGATTAAAATGAGATAAGGAAAGCATTAATAGACTAACCTAGATGCCTACATAGATAAACAACAACCATACTTTTCAGAACCCTTATACATAGAAACATTAATACAACAGATATGATATGATTGCACACCATATCTTGTAGAATTAGGGCAACTGTGACATGCCCCATCTAGCTGTACTAGTGAAAGGAGGAGCAGTCAACCAACTATCATAAGCACGACTGTATATCTCGTTTCTTGAGACATTAACAAACTCCACTGGTGGAACAACCAAACCAACTGTAGTATCCATCCCATTAAATTTGAACCCTTTTATGATTTTTGACCTTCTGATTGCCCTAACTAGTCTATTGTTTTCCATATAACCACTTTTTATCTCCATAGTCCCTTTATGTTGTGAAATACCATATGTTTCATGACCATATAGGTATTGATAGAAGTTTTCTAAAGTTTGAACATCCACCATTAACACTTTGGAATGTCTTGTCCATGGTCCATATATCAAATCTTACAAAGATTTTCTAATGCAACCCTAGAATTTATTCTAAATTGAGTATATTTATTAGAGAAATAATCATAATTAATACAGTTACATGCACTTTTGACATCTCTACCTAGGGTAGATCAATTTTACCTTATGCACTTAAAATTCATCTCAATCTCATTATTAATAACTTGGAAGTATAATAATGTGTCATTTCTTTTTCCTATACAACCAACAAAGGACATAATGAATATAACAGATATTCATTACCTGTGGCATGAGTTATTCCCAAATGGTATTGGTATTGAAAGTTTCAAATGTTTCTTATAATATCTCTAGTAGTCACCAAGCAATTCTCATCTAATAGTGGATCGTGAACCTTTGCAGTACTAGGAAATATAGGGGCAATTATATTTCTTTGGGCACCTGTAATACTGGTATGTAGCATTTGTTTTTACAGTTGATATTTTACCCAGTCGTAACACCCTCCTTTTTGTACTCTGATAATTAGGCAATGTTTTCCTATGATATGCTTCGATCGTGTTAACATATGAATTAATGATGCTTTATGCTTTGATTAGGTTAATAATGTTAGCTTTGTCAGTTGGTGATACTGTATTGGTGAAGGGGACGGGATCACATCACTCGCATACGAGCGCCCTGTGATTCCGAGATTTCCTCTTCACGGTGTGATTGATCATATTATGTATATATGCACGTTCGACATGCTCTTTGTTGCAGGTTGGCAGGTACATGACATCAACTCCACCTGGGTTCCAGGTTTGAGCGTGTCCATTGACCAACGTAAATTAATTGGGAGATAGTAGCTAGGTTTTCCGAACTAGGCCGTCACCCTAGTCATAGCATGTTGTTGGGTCGTCATTGGGATCAGTTGTTTTATCTTGGTCAGTTTCCTTTGAGTGTTTATTTAATTTCAAGTTGAAGTCTATTAAATGGCTTGCGTAGTTTAATTAATGATTAAATGGGTTTAGTTGCAAGCTAAAAGTGATTAAATAGCCTTTGGAAATTATAAACGATGAATGTTTGTCTTATTGAGATGTTGGAAAATTAGCGATTAATTAATTAATTTAATGGAATTAATAAAATAATCTAGTTTTGAATTAGATTTATTTTATTGATAATTTGAATTAATTGTGTGAATTAATTAAATTATCCCTATGAATTAAAAGTGTAAAAGATTTAATTCTTTTGTTGAATGTAAAGTGCTAGAATATTTTGAATTTAAATTGGAATTAGAAAATTGTTAAAGTTATTAAAAATTCCAATGTTTTCTTATGCAAAGACTTTGGGGTAAAAAGGATATTTCTGAATTAGTTGACTTTTTTTGGTAAAAAGATATTTGTGTTTGAAATTGAAATTGGAATTGGAATGAAATGTTGATTTGAATTTGAGTTCAATTTAATTTGTATTGAGTTAGAATTTGAATTTGAATGTGAATTTGGGGAGTTTGGAGGAAAAAGGTTATATTTGGTTTTAGGGTTTTCTTTCAATCCTCCATGGAATTCTTGGTTTGGTTTTTTTTTTGGTGGAGAGCTTGGAGGAGGCTAGAATGGTGGAATTGAAGGAGGGCTTGGGATTCTCCATTGTTGAAGCTTCCAAATTTGGAGGAAACACAAGGTTCCATCACTCTTTCTTCTACTTCTTGCTTTCTTTTGAATGAGGTTATATGATTGAAAATGTAATTTTAGATTCAATGAAATTATGGAAAATCTCTCATATTTGCAAAATTATAAATGGATTTGGGAATGGAAACTATACAAGGAATTTGCACCAAGAATTAGAGAAAAATATATAAATAAAGAAAACTCCATTGTTGATCTAGTTCTTGAAAACCCATCTTATTGTTTGAAATAAAATTATTTTCTTGAAATGGGTTAGATAGATTATTTCCTCAATTTGAACATGAAATCAAGATTTGGGCATATATAATTGTGAGTATAATCATATATAACAATATATGAAATACCCACAAATATATATTCTTATTTACATTTGTTTTATAGAAATTTTAAATTTCTGGTAAAAATGGTTTTAAAAATTTATTGTTTTCGGGTCTAGTAAAAAAACGCAGGTTTTAATTTATTTTAAAATTTGTTTTTAGGGCTGTGGACAACCCTACCCCCGGCCACGGAGGGCTGCAGCGGCTATACCGCCGCCTCGCTGGAGGCGCGGGCACGCAGGCACCGCGACACGTTCGGCCGGCCTCTGGAGCGGGCGCCAGCCAAGCGCGATACCACCGGGCCGGCTCGTGTGTGGAGCACACAGGCTCCGCTGCCATGGCGGCGAGGGCCTGGTGCCAGGGCTTCGGCCCTTTGCTCTGTTTTTAAAAAAATAAATCAAAACAAAAAAAAATATAATAATGCTTTTTCGTTTTTAAAATGTTGGTTATTGTATTTAACCTAACTTTTGTATATAAATATAATTTATATTATATTTTGCATATTATATATATATAATAATTCATATTGTATATATTTTAAAAAATATAATATATTTTAATATATATATGAAATTTAAGGGATTATAGTAGGAGATCAAAATATATTTTATGATTAATCATGAGGATTTAAAAGTAGGAAATAATTAGAAAATAAAATATTGTTTTATTTGATATATTTTATTCAATGAGAATTTAAATTTAAAGTGTTATAAATTATTTTATTGCAAATAAAATATTATTTAGTGGGCATATTTAAATAATGTTAAATGTTAAACTAGAACTTTTAAACGACCTTGTGATTATTATGATTGTGGAATTGAGAGTAAATGATGAATTTATTTGTTAACTTAAATGTTTTTTTATCAAAGTGATTTATCTTTAGTATGTGATCATGGAATTTAGAGAGAACGGTTGATTTAAATTTTAACCAGATAGCTACATTATTAAAGTGTTTTGATTATGAGTATGGTCGTGAAATTTAGAGTAAATGATCTGTTCTTTAAATTTTTCAACGTCGTGAAAAGAAATGGGATCAATTGATTGGATAAATGCAAGTCATGAAACTCTCTATTGATGATCTTTGCAAGATCAATAACGTTTACCTCACAAGAGTTGAGCGAAAAAGAACTCGAGCGGCCCTCTTCCTTAGCTCTTGTTGCAAGAGAGTCAAAGGGTGTTCCCCCTGTTATCCTACCCTTGCTATCCCTATAATGATCTAGATTGGGAAAACGACGACCTCCTGGTTTGTGAGGACTAGGAGAGCACCTCCTCTTTACTTGTAGATTAGATTTGTGTGTGTTATGTTTCCCCATGCTTGTTTTATGTGTTCCCAGAGGACCCTTGTCACCCTTGTAGGTGCTTGGATACAAGAGTGTATTGTGTCATAAACTTCTTCTATGTGCTCCATCATTCTTCTATTTGTTATCCCTTGATTTTTGACATTTGGGGATGACGCAAAGTGTTAGGGGCATTTATGCCTCCCTTCCATGTTGACCCATTTTTTAATTTTTATTTTGTTTTCATGTACCCTTCTTCATGATCTAATATAGTAGAGTATTGATGACAGTTCATATGTATATTATATCTATCTATCTATCTATCTATCTATATATCTATGAGCAGTTCTAACCCCGAATTATCAGATCCCCCTATCTCTTGATTTATTTGCCTTTGCTTTTCCTTTTTTTTATCTTTCTCTCTTCTTAGCTTCCTTCTTGATGTTGTGGTGCCTATGTGTTGTCCCTCGCATGTGTGACAACTTTTCCTTATTTAAATCTCATCATGTATCATGGGCCACATCTCTACATGATCATCCTTTCCTTAGGATGTCATGTGCTCCTTCAATTCGCACGCACCATCCTAAGGGGGGGCCCATACCTCTCTAATTTTCAATAAGGCGTGTTTGGTGCTCCCCTTGTTATTCTACCCTTGCTATCCCTATAATGATCTAGATTGGGAAAATGACGACCTCCTGGTTGATGAGGACTAGGAGAGCACCTCCTCTTTACCTGTAGATTAGATTTGTGTGTTATGTTTCCCCATGCTTGTTTTATGTGTTCCTAGAGGACTCTTGTCACCCTTGTAGGTGCTTGGATACAAGAGTGTATTGTTTCATAAACTTATTCTATGTGCTCCATTCTTCTATTTGTTATGCCTTGATTTTCGACAATTAGTGACAACACAAAGTGTTAGGGGCATTTATACCTCCCTTCCATGTTGACCCATTTTTTTTATTTTTATTTTGTTTTTACGTACCCTTCTTCATGATCTAATATAGTAGAGTATTGATGACAGTTCATACGTATATTATATCTATCTATCTATCTATATATATATGAGCAGTTCTGACCCCGAATTATTAGATCCCCCTATCTCTTGATTTATTCACCTTTTCTTTTCCTTTTTTTTTATCTTTCTCTCTTCTTAGCTTTCTTCTTGATGTTGTGGTGCCTATGTGTTGTCCCTTGCATGTGCGACAACTTTTCCTTGTTTACATCTCATCATGTATCGTGGGCCACATCTCTACATGATCATCCTTTCCTTAATATGTCATGTATTCCTTCAGTTCGCACGCACCATCCTAAGGGGGGGGGGCATACCTCTCTGATTTTCAATAAGGTGTGTTCGGTGGCTAATAAATCCCTTGCTGAAAATCTTTACATTATTTCAAAAATTGCATCCTTCAAAAATGATCCCCTTAGTAAAATTTTCTTTTGAAATTGAATTTGTAGTAAAAAGAATTAAAAATTCACCTTCAAGGAGGTCATTCTTCTTTTTTCAAATTCCTTGACAAAAGAGAATCTTTCAAAAGGATTCCTTGATGACAGGATCATTTGTGAAATGTCATCGCTTTTCAAATAGAGCATCCCTTGAGTGGACCCCTTTTCTTTTGAAGGGTTCCCAAGGGACCCCTTTTAAAGCTTCTCCTTCAATTACTTGTTCCAAGATATGAGTATCTATCTATCTACATGACTTTTTATTTGTCTAACATGTATTGTTTGTAGATTAACATGTTGCCTTACAAGATTGAGCACATGTGAGGGTCAATCAGACTCTGCGGAGCCTTTCACATCCGACCTCCCTCAGGATGAGAACCTATGGCACCTCCTTTGCAAGATCAAGCACTTGTGAAGCATTTTCATTCTCCAGGACCAAGCATCTGTAGAACCCTTTGTTCACCCTCTACGAGATCAAGCACCCATAGAGCTGCTTCTGTAGGACCGAGCACCTACAGAGCCTTTTATTCACCTTCTGCAGGACTAAGCACTTGCAACATTTTTGTTCAAATCTCAATAGGACCAAGTGCCTATGGAGCCATCTCTCTCTCTCTTCTGCACCCAAGTTCGCCAGATTGCAGTCTGCTTCCTCGATGGTTCAGGTATGCATTCCTCAACTCTCTCTCTACTTTACCATGCATTCATTGACACTTATGCTCGCTAAAGTGGGGGGAAAAATGTAATGGCATGAATTTGCACCCCTAGGCAAATTAAACATTTACGCTACCTCCTACCTTAGAAAATCTAGTTCGATAATGCAATTCATATTTTCGACACCTTTCTCTATCAACTTTGCAATCATTTTATGTGTCAGTGGGAGAAATTTTGTCGAGGACACTAACGCAATGCATGGATCTCTATGCAATGCACTATCGTCTTGACAGGATTCCTATCTCTAGAATTTGTAGAGGCATTACACTCCTCCATTGGATGTAAAGTGTAACATTCTCTACCCTTCAGACTAACTTCGAATGGCTCTTTTACCTCCATTTTCACCTTTCAAAAGACTATCTCATTCATTCTTTAAGGCTTCTAGATCTTCTTCACATTCCTCTTGATCATTCTAACCATCTACACACTTCTACATTCACTTTTAGCTCCATCAAGTTCTACCACCTCCATTGAAGCTACAAGTTGGTGTTTTGTTGGTTCACTCTCTTCGTTGTTGTGGCAATGTTGGTCTTTGAAGGCTTGCACACTCGCTCCTTCATTTGCCTTGAAAGCACTTGGTTGAGAAGGTAATATCCTTCCATTTACTGTTCACTTGCATTATCGTATTTGATATTGTAGATTCTACATTTATTTTTTATCATCTTTCTCCAATTGTTGCTATTTGGTTGTCCGTGGAGGTGGAAACTTCAAAGCGGGGAACTAACTAAGGCATTCCTCTAAACAAAGCCCCAACATTTTCCCATCTTCTGTGTGTAGGTTCTCCTTGTGTTGAATATCTTGAAGATATCAACTCATGGGTAGGAAGGTGTGCTTTCCTCACCCTTTGTCAATTCGTAGATAAATTAGTTAAAGTGTTCATCTTGCTATACTGTTATTTTGTATCTTTTTTGTTTCTATCATAACAAAAAAACTCTATTACTTAGGTTGTTAGTATGTTTTTTGGTATTTTAGATTGTACCTTGCACTTTTTGTCCATACGGATGCTAGTGCACCACTAAAACGCCAACGCACCACTGAGTCGCCAATGCAATGCCCAATGCACTGAGATGCCAACACCATTGAGATGCCAACGCATCACTGAGACAACTTCAAAGTTCCACCACCTCTATTGAAGCTACAAGATGGTATTTTGTTGGTTCAATATCTTTGTCGTTGTGGCAACGTTGGTCTTTGAAGGCTTGCACACTCGCTCCTTCCTCCATTTGCCTTGAAAGCACTTGGTTGGGAAAGTGATATCCTTCCATTTACTATTCACTTTTCATCATCATATTTGATATTGTAGATTCTAAGTATTTTCTTTATCATCTTCTCTAATCGTTGTTATCTAGCTATCGGTGGAGGTGGAAACACCAAAGTAGGGGACTGACTGAGGCAGTCCTCTAAACACAGCCCCAACATTTTCCTGTATTTTGTGTGCAAGTTCTCTTTGTGGTGAAGATCTTGAAGATATCAACTCATGGGTAGGAAGGTGTGCTTTCCTCACCCTTCTTTGTCAATTCGTAGATAAATTAGTTAAAGTGTTCCTCTTGCTATACTGTTATTTTGTATCTTTTGTTTTTGGCATAACTTAAAAACTCTACCAATTAGATTTTTAGTAGGTTTCCTGGTATTTCAGACTGTACCTTGCACTTTTTGTTCATACGGATGCTAGCGCACCATTGAGATGCCAATGCACCACTAAGATGCTAGTGTGTCGTTGTAGAGTCTATGTCCCACGTTGTGGTTCTTTAATAATAAGTTGCATGAGTTGTAGTTCAGAATTTGAAAACCTGCTCATCTAGCTTCTTGGACATTCAGGTTTGTATAGGGATAGCAACTGCTAAACTTTGAACTCTCCTAAAACATTCCACTTGCTTAAGGTAGATCAGAGCAACCTATTGTTCTAGACTCTCCCGTGACCTAGAGTCTTAAGTAGACAATCTTGTTGGCATATAGTTGTCATTGATGTCAAAAGTGAAAATCATGCAAGGGAGTTTGTTGGCATAATGTTTGGGTTTTTTAAGAGCTTTCTAGAAAGGTATTGTTCAGGTCATGATGTCAATGGAGATGTCATCATTCATTGGTTCATGCTCTCGATCTAGGGTTTATCAGTTAAACCCTACGTGTCGCGAGGAGTTCTGATCAGCAGCTCAAATGGCTCTATTTTATTACCAGGTGACTTATTGTACGGTTACAGTTCATAGTAACAGCCCATGTCATTCATCCCATCGAGGTGACTGGCCCCTCTGTCTAGAGTTTTAAGGTTAATACATTTCCTTCAATTTGGCAGAAAATGGTTTATTTCTTAAGTCGTGGGATTTCAAGATTCTCTAACCTATTCACGGGTTTCTAGAGTTTCGCAACCTCCCGACTTAGTGACTTAGCTAATGGAGTGATAAGGAGGAAGGTA
>VDFB02193519.1:0-10332 GCA_007258455.2 Sequoia sempervirens
AAAAAAAAAGTGTTTATAACCTGCAAAAAAATGTGAATAAAATCACATTGATTTTCACTTGAAAAAAAACCATGAGACCATAGCTTGTTGCTATATATTATGCTTTGATAGATTTTTTCCAAGCATCCATAGCTTGTTCGAAAGTAATTTTTTTAGGCTTTTAGCCATAGCAATGAGGCAGTGAATTGTTGATAAAATGCTTTGGTAGACATGTATGAAAAATGCGGTAGCATAGACAAGGCAGTGAACTGTTTGAAAAAATACCTTAAAGAAATGCGGTTTCATGGTGATGGAATGGCATGACGAATGCCATGACAAGAAAATTGCTATGGATTGTCATGGAATTCCACCACCATTGAGACCACATTTCTTTAAGGCTTTTTTTCAAACAGTTCACTGCCTTGTCTATGCTATTGCTTATTATTATGCTTTGATAGATTTTTTCCAAGCATCCATAGCTTGTTTGGAAGCACCTATTTTAGGCTTTTAGCCATAGCAGCAAGGAGGTGAACTATTTGAGAAAATGCTTTGGTAAACATGTATGCAAAATGTGGTATCATAGACAAGGAAGTGAACTGTTTGAAAAAATGCCTCAAAGAAATGTGGTCTCATGGTGATGGAATGGCATGACGAATGCCATGACAAGAAAATTTCTATGGATTGTCATGGCATTCCACCACCATTGAGACCACATTTGAAATCAAGAGTTCGATACTATATATCATGCTATTAACTTATTATTATGCTTTGATAGATTTTTCCAAGCATCATAGCTTGTTTGGAAAGCACCTATTTTAGGATTTTAGCCATAGCGACAAGGAGGTGAACTATTTGATAAAATGCTTTGAAGTAGCATATATGAAAATGTGAGTAGCATAGACAAGGGGAAATTGAACTATTTGAAAAAATGTCTCAAAGAAATGTAGTCTCATGGTGATGGAATGCCATGACGTCCATAACTTGGTAAGAAAGCACTTGTTTTGGGATTTTAGCCATGAAAAGTAGCAAGGCAATGAACTGCTGATAAAATGCTTTGATAGACTATGTATGAAAAATGTGTTGGGATTGAAACAGAAGTGATGAACTCTTTGAAAAAATGCCTCAAAAGTGAGGTCTCATAGTGATGGAATGCCATGGCAATCAAATGCTTTTGATTGCCGGCGGCGTCCATCACCATGAACTCATTCTTTGAAGCCCTAAAGGATTCAACCTGCTAATATAATACTACAATATGCTTTGATAGATTTTTCCAAGCATCCATAGCTTGTTGAAAGCACTTGTTTTAGGCTTTCAACCATAGCAACAAAGAGCCATTGAACTATTTGACAAAATGCTTTGGCCAGACATGTGGCAAAAAAATGAAGGTTTATAGACAAGGTAGTGAATTGTTTGAAAAAAATGCCTCAAAGAAATGTGGTCTCATAGAATGCGTGACAAGCAAATGCAATTGGGGAGCTGCTCCTAGTTATTAGTCATGCAATATGAAGTAATTGCATAACTGCTTAGGTTGACTTTGTAAAAACTATATTGTAATTGAAATTTTTTCATCTATCAACATCTAGTTATTAGTTATGCAATGTGAAACAATGCTTTGAGTTTGAATTATGCGCAATGTAATGTAATCAACGATATGAATATAAACTACAAAAATCTATTTTTTACAATTTATTAGTTAAACTCTTTATTTTATTTGCTCTCTATATCTCTATGCTCTAGAAATGCCTTTAAATTTTTTTTAAAAAGTTTTTATCTCTTGTTCTACTCTTTTTTTACCTTTTTTTTAAATCTGATTTTTTTTCGATTTTTTCTAGACTTTTCTTGATTTAAAAAAAAATCTTATACTTCTGGTTTGCCGATTTTTTCCCCAAAAGATTTTTGCTGCTATGGTATAAACACATATCTTTTTGTAATATCAAGGATACTTTTTGAAACTTCCATGCATTGCTAATCTAAAAGGAAAAGTCTTTTGCCTAATCTGTATGCAGCCATGCTTTTGACATTGTCAAAAAGAAAAAATATGGACACCATCGATAAAAAATATTTGTATTAACCAAATAGTCATGTACACATACATCAATATATGTCAATATAAGTATAAAATATAGTTACAAAATAGCCATATAAGCTTACAAGAATGCCATATAGGCATACAATGTCAAATATATCCAATAAAAGATATGTACAAAATTGCCATGTCTAGGCATACAACAAAGGGCTCTGGAATCAAAATTCATTTCTCTCCATGCTCTGGAAATAAATTATTTTCTTTGTTTGGCGGTCCGATGGTGATAAGTCCGTCACTCATTTCTGCTGTGCTTAAGGAGTGCTCCTATTGCTCCTCCTACAGTTTAGCTCCTGGTGAAGTTTTAACTGTTACAATAAGAAGTAAAGACATTAATATATAGAAATTACATTATAAGAAATGATATATTTAACAAAATAATCACTTACAACCATCTCATGATCACTCTCCATGATGGAAATATTTTCATGTCGATGCTCAGGCATGCTCAAGCCCTGTATAAACCATCCAAATAGGAATTAAACTACGAATCAATAATGGTTTGATTTTTCACTAGAACTAACATCTATAACAATGAATGTAAATTGAAATTTAGTAATTTGCCTCATACCTCCTCTATCATATCCATGGAGGATTGTATAGTGGATGAAACACCGATATCCATGCCCTTGTAACATTTGGAGGTGTTTCCACAACCAACATCTGAAAATAAAACAACAAATTATTCAATCACAAAAAAGTTACAATAGTGATACACGTCATGACTTATAATGTATGAGATCTAATGAACAAAATTTTGAGTACAAGTATTAAACTATATATTTCTGGCAGGCCTTGGCAGTTTGATAGGATGACCAAGCATGATGGGGAGAAGAACACATACTCCATTGTGAAGGATGGGAAGACTTACAACCTTTCACCTCTCCTAGAAGAAGACAAGGAAAAGCATGAAGTGCCTAGTGTTTTGATGGTGGGTGAGAAGGAGTTCATGAAGACCTTGAAGGAAGGAGGATGAAGAGGATTCTTCCTAATTATGAAGCGAAAAAGTGAAGCAGATTTACCCACAAAGAAGAAGGAAGATGCACCAAAGGAAGTCCAAGAGTTGTTGGAAAGGTACAAGGACATAACGGTGAATGAATTACTTAGTTCCCTACCTCCCATTAGGGATATAAGCCACCATACTGATCTGATTCCATGGGCCACATTGCCCAATAAGTCTGCATACAAGATGACACCTGCTCAAAATGAGGAGATTGCAAGACAAGTGCAAGAGTTGATGGATAAAGGGCTAGTGAGGAAGAGTTTAAGCCCATGTGTTGTTCCTATTGTCCTAGCACCAAGGAAGGATTGGAATTGGAGGATTTTCAATGATTTAAGAGCCATTAATAGGATCACAATCAGATATAGGTTCCCAATGCCAAGAATTGAGAACCTCATGGATTGTCTATTAGGAGCATCTTACTTTTCCAAGATTGATCTAAAGAGCGGGTACCATCAGATAAGGATTAGAAAGGGGGATGAATGGAAGACAACTTTTAAGACTAATGAAGGGCTCTATGATTGGTTGGTGATTCCCTTTGGGTTATCAAATGCCCCTAGTACATTTATGCACCTTATGAATGAGGTATTGAGACCTTTCATTGGAAAGTTTGTTGTAGTTTATTTATATGGCATCCTTGTGTTTAGCAGGTCTAAAGAAGAACATTTGAAGCACCTTGACATGGTACTAAGGAGGTTACAAGAGGAGAAGCTATTGATCAACATGGAAAAGTGTGAATTCATGAAGGAAGAACTAGTCTACCTTGGTTTTGTCATCTCCAAGGGAAGTTTGAAGATGGATCCTTCAAAGGTGCATGCTATTCTTACTCAAGGACAACACCAAAATCCATGGGAGATGTGAGAAGCTTCCATGGACTTGCAAGCTTTTATAGAAAGTTCATCAAGAACTTTAGCCAGATTTGTGCACCAATCTTGGAAACCATCAAAGGAGGTAACAAAGGTAAGTTTCTTGGACCAATTAGGCTCATAAAGGGTTTGAATATCTAAAAATGAGAGTATCATAATAGCCTATAATTGTGCTCACTAATTTTGATAAAGTTTTTACCATTGAGTGTGATGCTAGCAATCAAGCAACAGGGGCTATTTTGAGCCAAGAAGGCAGACCGGTTGCATTTTACAGTGAGAGGCTGAATGAAGCAAAGAGGAAGTATTCTTCCTATGATTTGGAATTGTATGATTTGGTCCAAGCCCTCAAAATTGAGGCACTACTTGTTACCTAAAGAATTTGTTGTTTATACCACAATCAAGCCTTGAATTTTTGAATGCACTGTGACAAACTCAGTCATAGGAAATACGAAGGGGTAGAGGTTTGCAAGCCTATACTTTCTGCCAATAAAGCATAAGAAGGGCCAAGAAAATAAGGTGGCAGATGCTCTCAGTAGAAGGGAACTTGTAGTGCAAGAGATCCAACTCCAAAGAATGGGGGTTGAAGCATTGGAGGATATGTATCATGAAGATTCAAATTTCAAGGAGGTATACAATGTTTGTGAGCAGCATTTGAATTCTTTTCATGGTGAATTCCCTAACTTTTTATTGCATAATGGTTTTCTCTTCAAAGAAAGCCAATTGTGTGTTCGTAAATGCTCAATGAGGGAGAATATCATAAAGGAGAAACACAGTGGGAGTCTTGGAGGTCACTTTGGCCTTGACAAGACCTTAGAACAAGTTAGGAGATTTTACTATTGACCAAAGTTGTAGGTGGATGTGAGAAGGTATGTGGAAGGCTGCACAATATGTCAAAGGGCAAAGGGAACTGCATCAAATGTAGGACTCTATCAACCACTACCCATTCCCAATAGGACTTGGGAGTGTGTAAGTATTGACTTTGTCTTGGGGTTGCCTAGAACCCAAAAAGGTTTTGATAGTATCTTTGTGGTAGTTGATAGATTTAGTAAGATGGCACATTTTCTTCCTTGCAAATGCACCAATGATGCATCTCATATAGCAGGTATCTTCTTTAAGGAGGTTGTTAGGATACTTGGATTGCCTTTAAGTATTGTTTCTAACAGGGATTCTAAATTCATTGGTCACTTTTGGAGGACCTTGTGGAAGAAACTCAAGGAAAAAATTTGTCCTTTAGTTTAGCATACCATCCACAAATGGATGGAAAAACTGAAGTGGTGAATAGATCATTGGGAAACCTCTTAAGATTCCTTACCAAGGAGCATGGACAAGCTTGGGATCTCATTTTACCTCAGGCTGAATTTGCATATAATGACTCCATGAATAGGAGCATTGGTAGAAGCCCTTTTGAAGTAGTCTATGGCATGCACCCTAGAGGGGTCTATGAAATAAGAGATATACAAGGAGTTGCTAAGAGAAGTGCTCAAGGTGAGGACTTTGCTGTTACAATCAGGGATATTCATCAAAAGTGAAGGGAAACCCTTCAAAGAATGTTGAAGTATAAGGAAAAGGAAGATTTAAGAAGAGGAATGTCCAATTCAAGGTTGGAGACTTGGAGATGGCACACTTGAAGAAGGAGAGACTTCCAAAAGGAAATTATACCAAACTCATGATGAAGAAGATAGGACCTTGCAAGGTGGTCCACAAGTTTGACCAAAATGCTTATGAAATAGAGCTACCTCTTGGGGTGGAAATCTCTCCTATCTTCAACATTTAGAGCTTATACATCCCTTTCAAAGATTCTATGAATGTAGGTGATGGATCGGAGTACAATAGCAATGGAGGATGAGAAGATTTAGATTGAGAGGAAATACCCCCATCAATATGACTCTTGAATGCATCCTAGACATAAGGGAGACAAAGAAGACTAGAAGGAAGGTTTACAAGGAATACCTAGTCAAATGGCAAGGTCTACCTAAAGAGGATGCAACATGGATGTCAAAAAATGATATTAAACAACATGGAACTATTGTAGAAGACCTTATCTCAAAGAGGACTTGAGATCTTTTTCTTGCTTAGGAGTATGGTGCAAGAGCACCCATGGGTCTAAGGGACCTACAATAATTTGTCTTGTTTTTTTTCTTGGTTTATGGATGGAATAAGGTCTTATGGACCATTTCAATGCTTTGTAGTAGGTCTTCTAGGTTTTTGGTTGAGTTTTTGGTCTTGCTGACCAACTTCTTTGTACAACAAGGTCTCCATCCTCCTTTTTAAGTCTAGTGCATCTTGGAAAAATAAGGAAAAATGATGCCTTGTTGTATCTAGACACCTGAGGGGAGTCACCTTAATTTTTGACAAGGTTTTAAATTCCTTTGACATATTTTGGAAGGCTCTTTGTGGTCGAGTTGTAGAAGTTGCTCACATTGCCTTAACTAGGCAATTAGAAGTCAAAGCATGAGATTAGTTGTTTTCCAACATATCTCTTTTAAAAATATAGTTGCAAGAAGTTGGAGGGAGTTTTTAAGACTTCAAATATTCCTCTATTGATCGAGGAAAGGTTGATGTTGATGTTTTGAAGAAGTTTCAATAAGAAGTTTGTTGTTTTTCCTATGTTTTTTTGAAGAATTTGTTGATCTCGTACTTGGTATGGACTATATGTTCACTTTCATGCTCCAAGCCCATAATGGTTGGATAGGTAATTGAATAATCTTTCCTTTGACATTGGAGTGGTGATATTTCATTGAGTATCAAGGGAGATATTCCAATTTCTCTATCGGGTGGTATGAAAACCCTTAAAATCAAGGTTTTGGGTGAAAAATGTATATTTCTTCCATTCCCATGTTGTAAAATTGCTAAATCTCTGTGGGATGGAAGATATAAGGCTGTAATATCATGTCCTCAATGTTTTGGATAACAGAAGGCTCATTTTTGGAATTTTTGCATGAATTTTGGCTTGACATCTCTATGTTGCAAGCATAATTGATAAGCAAAAAAAATGAATTTTTGCTTGATTTTGAAGAATCTATTTAAGAGACACTTAGGAATGGTGGAAACAGGTGTGGAGAACCTGTAGGAGTCTGAATTTGGTCTTTAGGGTGAAGGGGAGAGCCTAGATAGTCAAGACCTAGGTGTAGGTATGTGAATTAAGCCTTTTGGAGCAGCGGTAGAAAGGGCCATTGTGAGTGATGTTTTGACAGTCAAGAGGAAGGGTTTTGGAACCTTGTAGGGGTCCATATTAGGGGTTTGAATCCATAGGTTTGGTGTCTTAACAATGTTCATTTTTATTTTTATTCTGACTATCCTACCAGGCAAGAGCTGCAAACCTTAAGAGAGAGTGAGGTCTAAGTCACCATAGTGATGGGTGTTTGTTGAAACCTAACTGCTAGAGGGTTTTTAAACCTTGTTTTAAATTAATGAGACATGATCCAAATTTTTTTTCAAGATTTGTGATGGTATGAGTTGTGAACCCTAGGTGTGTGGGGTTGATCTCTCTTAAAGAATGGCGGAGTTTAGGACTCTTCATAAGGTATTTGAGAAGCTTGTTGATTGGAGTGACTTTTCCATTTGTGATTGTGAGTTTTATTTCCCTACCACTCCTGCATCATT
Organism: Sequoia sempervirens; assembly: GCA_007258455.2. Lineage (NCBI taxonomy): Eukaryota > Viridiplantae > Streptophyta > Pinopsida > Cupressales > Cupressaceae > Sequoia > Sequoia sempervirens. The sequence goes on from VDFB02193519.1 coordinate 7,532, forward strand.
TCTAAATATTATGAGGCTATTTCCATGGTGTTTGTGGTGGTGGAAGGAGTATTTAAAGTTTAGGAGTACCTTATGCAATAAACCCTCCTTTGTAGGGCTTGATTTGTAGAATAAGCTTAGTCAATAAACATGATGTGAGTAATGTCTTGGAAGTCAGATGAAATGATTGAGAGGTGTAAATGGTTCATTGTAGTATGTGTAGGAACTAGTTGGTAAAAGTGAAAATTTGGAAATTTGTTTAAGGAATTGAAATATTCAAAGCTCTTTATCAGGTTTTTGCTTTGAATTCAGATAAATTGATGATGACAAAGGTGTGTCAGGATTTGATGGATATAGGTTGTAACATGAAAGATTGGTTTTGGTTATTTTTCTAGGTAAATAAAATTGAGTGGAAGGGTTCCTTGGTGAATGATGAAAGAGTGGATTGTTTAGTGACTCTAATTAGGTTTCGTGTGCACGGATCAGTCATTTTTTTTTTATAAATAAGATGTTTGAAGCTTGAGGATGATAAGAAGAAATATTATTGAAATAGGTTGACTGTTGTTTGCATTTGTGGTTTTACCGATGAAACAATGTAACTTTGATGAAAAGAGAAATAAATTTTAGTTGCTTATTCAATTTTATCTTTTCCTAATTCAATTGGGCCAGATGTTGGTGTAGGAGCACCTACGTTATCAAATACTTTTCAATTTTGCAAAAGGGATGAGTGTTCAAATTTGTATTGAGTCAATCACAAAAGTTCATGGAAAAATGATGTAAAGCATGTTCAAGGTCATATGAGGTCTTATTTGAATGTATTTAAGGCTATGGGTAAGTTCTAGGTGGTCAAAGTGGGAAAATGCAAACAATGCAATAATGTAATATTGTTAAAAGTTGTTAAATTGACAAAAAACAAGGAAATTAGGCATATTAAGGGTTAAAAGGGGTAGTTTCAACCGATGGAAAGATAGTTATGGAAAAGGAAATATCTTTAAAAGGCATGTAAAGGTGAGAAAAAGCAGAAGTTTGTGTTCTTGTAATTAGATTTTGAAATAAAAATTCCTTGTTTATGAGTTTGCAGCATTACTCCATTGTTTTGTTTTCTTGTGTTGGTAATTTAGGAACACCCAAAGTTAAACGAATACATGTAAGAGGATTTACTTTCCAATTTCAAGAAGAGTTGGGCTTGGTTTAGTTTTAGAAACAAAAGACCGAGTTTTCAGTACTGTGATCCTTTTAGAAGTTTGAGAGTCCAATCGGTTTTCTTCACTACTCCACCAATGTATGTCAAGTAAATTGGAAGAGTAGGTTAATGTTAGGATATTTTGCATGTTTGCAGTGATTGTAAGTGTAGGAAAATCAAGAATACCATGGTGGGTTAACTACCTTTGGAAAATAGAGATTTTTCCTACACAAAGTGATGCTCTGATCATGGGACATGAATAAATAAAGCTACTTGAGAGAGCTTGGAAATGATGTAGAAGGTCTTGGAAGACATAAAAATTCATGTTCCAGGTGGTGGCCAAAGAAATAGAGGTTTGCAAGAGTATTTTTCACAAAACCCTCCTTGATTTGTGCTTTTACACCCTATAAATGAGGGTTTATTGGATTAGAACATTTTCATGGTTTTCAATCCCTATAAATGGTGAAATATTGAGTTATAATACATGCTTGAAGACTTTTTTGAGGTTTTGAGTGATTTTGAATGGTTTTGAAGGGGTCTCCTTTGTAAAACAGGCCTAATCTACTAGCCTTTCTTTAGAGGACAATCTGAAATCTGATGATTTTCTTTATGTCAAACGTCTAAGAACTTTGATATGTTGTGATGTGCTGGAAAGTGTTTCTAAATGTGCATTGATTTTTTTAATAAGCTTTGAGATAGGAATGTAACTACTTGATTCAATGGTTAACAGACCTACTAGAGGAATATGATATTGTCTAATCAAAACAAAGATGTTTGTTTAAATAGTGGAAAGGATGATATTGAGTGCTTGGTTACTATCAAACTAATGATATGATTGATGTTACTAAATTTGGTTAAGGTGTATAAGACAGGTTTGGTGACTTTGATGGTTGGATGGGTGAGTATTATGAAGCCTTTTGAGTAAATTGGTGATTAACCACAAGATGATAATCAAGATTCTATTGTAGCATGAGTTTGTAACCTGTAAATAGACTACTACAGTCAAAATATGGTGAAATCTGATTCTTGATAATGGGCCGAATACTTGGTGAGGTATGGTTTAGTTGATTTTTTTCCTTGGTGAATAAATGAAAAGATGAATTGTTCAAGTGTCAATAATCAGGTTTATGTTGTTTTATGGTGGTTGAGAATGATGTGAATCTAATTGATTAAGTCAAAGTTTTCTTTAATATGGTTTTTGCTTTGAATGAGTCAATTGGAATACTGATTAGTGGAATGATGAATGATGGCCTATGGAATGGCTAAGAGTTTGAGTGGATTTTGGTTGAATAAAAAGTAGATTTCTAATGAAATTATATTTGATCTTCTTCTGATTCTATTTGGGATTGAAATCCCTTGAAGAAAGTATGTTGATGGTGTTTGTTGGATGCTCTGCATCAGGTGTACCCTAATGATTGAGTGTTTTGATATGATGCTCTGAATCACTAACTTCCTTGTCTATGCTATTGCTTACTATTGTGGTTTCATAGATTTTTTCCAAGCATCCATAGTTTGTCGTGGTGGTGCACCTTTGCAAGCACATGCCTCCATGTGAAATAATTGCATCGTGATTCTTATGTTGACTTTCTATACAACTATATTGTATAGTTAAAATTTTGTCATCTATCAACATCTAGTT
>VDFB02193520.1:0-50101 GCA_007258455.2 Sequoia sempervirens
TGGGTTCTTAGCATACTCTGCAATGATCCGATGCCTCCAATCCTCTGTAATCTGTGCTAAGGCATTCAACTGGGGTCTACGAGACAAGGCGTCAGCTACTATATTCTGCTTCCCCTTAATGAAAGTAATGTCGAAGTCATATGACTGCAGTTTACTGACCCATTTCTGCTGCCTCTCGTTCAAGTCTCGCTGTCCAAGGAAATGTTTTAGGCTGTTATGATCTGTACGAACACTGAATTTGCTGCCTACCAAGTACTGCCTAAACTTAGCCAATGCATGCATAATGGCTAACATCTCCTTGTCATAAATACTATAAAATCTCTCAGGACCCCTGAGTTTCCTGCTCTCAAATGCAATCGGATGACGCTCCTGCATCAAAACGGCGCCAATGCCCTCTCCTGAAGCATCACAGAATAAATCAAATGACTTCGAAAAGTCAGGCAATGCTAGCACCGGACATGAAGTCATGATCACCTTGAACCTATCAAAGCACTCCTGCACCTGTGGTGACCAAAGGAAAGCCCCCTTCTTCGTCAAGTCAGTAAGGGGGGCGGCGTGACGTGAGAACCCGCTAACAAATCTCCTGTAGAATGCACACAACCCAATGAAGCCTCTGAGCTGCGTAAGGTTCTCAGGTACCGGCCAGTCAACAATAGCTCGGACCTTTTCAGGGTCCATACTCACGCCCTTGGCACTGATGATGTGCCCTAGATATAACAACTCCTCCATGCCAAGCTCGCACTTGGATTCCTTAGCATAGAAAGACTCATCTGCTAAGATACCCAAGACTGTGTCCAAATGAGCCAGATGCTCCTCCCATGACCTGCTATAAACCAAAATGTCGTCGAAGAAGACCAACACAAATCTCCTCAACTGAGCACTGAAAACCCTGTTCATAGTTGCCTGAAAGGTGGCAGGTGCATTGGTTAACCCGAAGGGCATAACCAAGAACTCGAAGTGACCGCAATGACACCGGAAAGCGGTTTTCTCAATGTCCTGCTCCCTCATCTGTATCTGATGGTACCCTGATCTCAAATCAATCTTCGTAAAGAAGACTGCACCATGCAACTCATCTATCAGCTCATCAATGCGCGGAATGGGGTACCTATTCTTGATGGTTCTTTTGTTGAGCTTCCTGTAATCGATGCACATCCGAAGGGATCCATCCTTCTTCTTCACCAATACAACCGATGAAGCAAAAGGGGATTTGCTAGGTCTGATATGACCCATAGCCAACAACTCATTAATGGTCTTTTCTATTTCATCTTTGAGTCGTTTCGGATGTCGGTAGGGAGTGATCATAACAGGCTTTGCGCCCTCCTCCAACTCAATAATGTGCTCTGTACCTCTATCTGGAGGCCTACCAGGTGGAATATCACTAAACACTTTGGAGTGTTTAGTCCTCAGAATCTGTATGTCAGGGTGGTACTCACCCTTTTGCGGCTCCTGCTGGGCTGGCATCAACATGCACTCAGCCGCCCAGTCAACCATATCATGACGAATGAGCCTCTCCATCCGCCTGAATGAAACCATCCTAAGATTACTGTCCCGTATTGCCTTGATGACATGTGGTCTTCCGTCAACCTTAAATTTCATCTCCATGTCCCGTAGGTTGAGCGTGAACTCACCCAAATCATGTAACCATGCCATCCCCAATACCACATCTGTATCACCCATATTAACAACATAGAATTCAGTCTTGAATTCATAGTTGTTCAATCTCATCGGAAGATCAGTAATCTTTCTGTCGCACCTGAGAGTATATCCGTCAGCCACCTTAACTCGGATACCCTCGAAAGCCTCTGTCTGGATACCACGCCTCTCCACTAGACGTGCATCAATAAAATTATGTGTCGCACCCGTATCCAACAAAGTAATCACCTTCTGACCTGCTAAGAGCCCACGGAGTCGAAATGAACCATCTCTCTGAAGACTAGTCAGATGGGCTTCCTGTAGCTTCCTTCCACCTTCATGTTCATTCTCATTTTAGGACTTCTCATCATCTGAAGGCTCGGAATCAGCTTGCTGGTCTGACAGATCAGATTGCTCTTCGCCCTCATAAAACCACTCCATTTGGTTATTTTTGACTTTCGGACGAAGTGGGCATATGTGTTTTTCATCATAGGGTGCCTTGCACCAAAAACACAACTTCTTCTTACGTAATTCGTTCAAGGTTTCTCTGTCAAACGGGGGTGCATTCTGTCTCTTAGGATCCTGTTGATCCTTCCTCCTGTCAAAGGGTCTATTTCTGTCATTGTTTCTATCAAAAGGTCTGTTGGGTCTCGTGTATGGAGTGGACCCTGAATTGAACTTACTGCGAGGTGCTGCAAGTTCCATGCTTCGTGCCTTCCGCATGGCCTCCTGAAGTGTGGGAGGGTCAAAAGCCTTGACCCAACCTCTCATGGGTTCTGTCAAACCCTCAACAAATAAGATAATGAGTCTCCTCTCTGAAATGCCAGTCACCATGGCGGCCACTCTCTGAAACTCGCCAATGTATGCTTCCAGACTACCAGTCTGTCTGAGCTGAGCCAACTCTCTGAAATACAACTCTGGATCCTTCCTATCAAATCTCTCTATCAATCGGCTCGTGAACTCCTGATAGGTATTAACCGCATGATGGCCTAACGTGTACATGCCGTGGTGCCACCAATCATGCGCTACTCCATCCAGATGTAAAGTGGCAAATTTAATTGCCTCATCCTCCTGCATAGGTCTAAGTGACAGATAGTTGTCCAGTTTCTGGACCCATGACCTAGCTGATGTCTTTTCGGACCCGTCAAAATATGGCAGTGTAATCTTGCTCACAGCATACTGTAAATCTCTATTCACCTGTGGCTGCTGCTGCTGATGCTGTGGGGGTCTACGATCAAATCTACCTCCTCCTCTGGGTTTATAGACATCTATAAACTCATGAAACTTAAGTGCCTGCCGGATCTCAGGCGCTAAAGACATGTACTCGCCGTGAAATCTCGTCAAGTCTGCCACCGACATGCCGTTCTGTGGCTGGAAGTCCTGATGATGCACCTGATGCTCTGCCCCTGGGGTCTGAGGTGGAGTATCTCTGGGTAAGAAAGTAGGCTGGCCTGGCCTACGCTCCTGATAGATCGGTAACGGCTGCCTAGGAGCTGATGCCAATGGCTGATCCACTGGAGTGGTCCCGCTCGTCTGTCCAATCTGTATGAAATGAGGCTGTGTGGGCGTACACTGCCTAATAGTACCCATCAACTGCGACATCATATCCATCATGTTGTCGTGTCTCCGTCTAAACTCCTCATCGGTAATGTCACCCTCTGCATGTGCCTTCCCTGGATCCCTGCGAGTCTCTGAGGAAGTCTCACGATCCGCCATTAGGGTTGCAACACTGTTTTCACTACTGTCTGAACTGGATCTGTGAAAACCAAGCACTCCTGATACTGTCTGACCTTCTGGAATCGGAGGACCTGTCCAGTCTTCGTCTTTGCCTGTCCCTACACCTCTGGTATACTGAATAATGTCTTGGTTCATAAAAGGCAACCCAGAAATGCACTGTATTCTGAATAATCACTGAAAAAGCACAGGATGGCAGGAGATCTGTGCTCTGATACCACTGTCAGAACCCTGGTGGTTCTCTGAAACAAACCTTGATGTGTTTTGTGTTGTTTTTGCAATTTTTTCAATTTTTTGTGTTTTTGAGGTTTTCACAGGCAAAAGTAAAATTTGCGATTTTTCTAGAATTGCTTGATAAATTCATAAAAAATACATAAATGCATTAAATGTTTCAAAACTTGCTCAAGAATCAAGGCGCATCAATATATTCAATTTCCAGAGCATTTACAACGCCAAAACTGAAGGTAGGGAGCAATACATGAAATTTTTAAATAAAAACCTGGTATTTTAATGGCGGCTGCTGTAGCTGGTGATGGTACGGCCAGAAAATAATAAGAAACTCCTCCAGCTCGAATCTCAATGCAAATAACACAGAATACCAAGCGCCCCAATGTGGAATCACCGAATAACAGAGGATGGAGGCGTTTCCTCAGAAGATTGACAAGTACGGCCTGAAAGTACAGATGTACGGCCTGCAGGTACAGTACGGCCAGTCTGCATCAATAAATGCAAGTACGGTTTCTTGAAATTCGTGCCTGAACTCAGATGAATGGAAATGAATGAAGTCGCCTCTGATGGAAGATGAATAATCTCTGCTGAATACTGATGAATCTCTGTCTGATTAAATGATTAAGCTCAATCTGTGACTTCTGGATGAAATCACCCAGTGCAATCTTCAGCTGGTATCTCACAGCCTCAGTATGCCTGATCTCTGAAGAGGTTACGTTCTCCAGAAACGATGTTTGCCAGAAACCCTAGTGTTTGCAAACTCCAAAGCTCAGATGCTCAGAAGACAAAATTGAATAATAAACAAGATAGTTCGATTTTGCCTGTGAAGAGTAATATATTCTCTCTTGAAAAGTTCGACCTAATTCTTCATTAAAATAATCATTTAAATAAATGATTTAATTTTCACTTTTGAACTTAGGAAAAATGATTAAATAATTGGCGTCCACTTTTAATGAGCATTAAATACTCATTAAGTCACATTATAATAATATATTATAAAGGATAATTAAATACTTTATAATTGAGCCAATTAATTAAATACTTTAATATTTCAATAAAGTGACTTTATAATAAAGTCAAATTATTAAATATTTAATAACCCATTAATTACTCCTTATTTCTCCGTCAAATCAACCATCTCTGGCTGGCCCGGGTGAGATCGGTGATAAAGTGCAGTGCCACGCCCGAAATAAGCGACTCCGCCTGACCTAACTTTCTAAAATTAGAAAGTTTCCTGAAAATGCTCACTGGAAGATTCTCACGAGCCCAAACTGACCTGCCTGGCTAGACTAACCAACGAGCAAGCGCCAAAAAAGGATCCCTCGAACACTCACAATGCGACCAAAGAGGATCAAATGATAGGCTAACCTCGTCTACACCGGTTGTCGCCGACTAGGATAAGGGGACATGACATATCAACCTCGTGCCGGAAGGCAAAAGGCAAAGAGCATATCAACTGGGCGGTGATGATAAGTGACAATTTACATGAGCAGCTTTGGAGCCTGAGGAGGACGAAGACGTTTTATATGGGCTCCTACATTGTCTACATGCTGGCTCGTATGACGAAATACAGGGGAATATCCTACAAGGAGCCAATCAGATGCAACTCTCATCAGTTCAAAATTCATGAGGCTTGTCCACAAGTGCATTTGGCAAGCACGTCCCATTACAAGTGGGTCAATGGTGCCTTCACCATGCATATAACAAGATCACTTCAGCAAAAAACCCATCACAGGATCTCGAAGGAAGCTCAAGAATTAATAAAAAGGTATGGATGCTGGTTTATTTAGTTTCTGAAATTTACTTACATCAGGCTGCAAGGTTTTTCTTCATACCCGTATAGATTGCCCAAGTACCGAACAAATAGAATTTTGATGTTAGAGATATCTAGGCAACTCATTGCTTATGATAAGATTCAGAAGAAAAAGGAGGAGGGAGGACTTGACTTCCCAATCATCATGGGGAATTCAGATGAAGTGTGTCCTTCACTACAGGCACCCAGGGAAGCTGAAAGTGAGCTTCAATTCTTCCACTTTCTTATCACCCCAACATGCAGCATTATGACCCCCACAACAATATCAGATGGATATTGTCAGAAGAGTTCAGGTACAAAGCAAATATTGAGGATTATTGGGCTGGTGCATTGGATGAAGTTGAAGTCAGGAAAAGGATGTTCTTGAGGCTACTGTTGAGCATGATTAGGGAGTGAGATTATTCCCGTACTAGACCAGGTGGATGGGGACATGAATGTTCTTCATCCAGATTATGAGGCAGTGAGAGACATGCCACTTCCACTCCTAGATTGGTCGGAGCTGGAGATTGCTGATTTGGACACACTTTGTATACCAGTCCTGACATTCACTAGGGGATGGGTTGAAAGACATGTGAGGAGGCTTAAGAGTAGGTCAATTCCTTTGACTTACAATTTTATGGGAGATCATAGGATGCCGACTGCCAGCAAGAAGAAACAGGTTGCTCGAGCTCTAGAGTCTCGAAGGAAAGAGCCAGTTCAGCCAGAGCATCCGACAATTGTGGTAGAGTCACCTACGCCATTGCAGACACGTTCTCCAAGCATACAGGAAGTTTCACTATTTGCTGATCAGAGAAATGCATTGAATCAGGAGCAGGAATTACATGAGGCAAATCAACCACCCCGAAGAGAATCCATTGGCCAGAGTATCAATGCACCCACTAGAGATAATCAGTAGGAGGAAGATGAGGAAACTGCTACTGATACACACTTCCAGCGTGAGCTTGAGGCGGCTTGTTGATGTGATTTTTGTGACCGCACCAATCAGCCGAAGAACAAAATAGTTTGAAGGCTATTCCGTTTTCTCTTGATCAAAGTATTCCGTGTGCTAAGATTGCGAGAAAGTTCGCACGTTCAACTCCAAGGTTCCGAATACTTAGAATACCCTCAGTTGGTTGATGTGTGTTGCTGTGTTCTTACGAGGGGACTTATGCAATTGTTCAGGATTCTTGCAGTTAACAGTAGGTGTATGCTTTGAAGGGGTCTTGCGTGTATGATTTGGCAATATAGTTCTTTTTCCTAAAGCTAATCAGAAATGTGCGGAAAGTAAAAGAGTGTAGGGCCTAAGAAACTTATGTTCTATTCTAAATGCAGGATATGTGGAGCTTAATTTTGGCAGACTTCAACCGAATTTCACCTAGCCTCACATCAGATAGCTTCAGCAAAATTGGTGCAATCTTCAAAGGGATACCAAAAGATGTTCAAATTATAATTTAGCATACATATACCATCAAAACGACGCATATAAGTATACAAATCACAATCGAAGTTAAACTCAAGATAATTTCCAGTCGACCACGCAAGGCGAACTTATCATCAACAAGCCGCTAGTGGTATGGAATGAAAAGAAGCTACCTCAGTAAAACACCACACATCGAAGTAAAGTACTTGCATGAATTGAAAATTAAGCTACTTGGATTCGAAAGGAAGAAGAGACCTTTAGCTATTCATGACAAGGCAATTCCTACTCAATGAAAGATCTATTATCGCAGTGTTACACAACAATTTCACAAAAGTTTTGAAGGGAAAACTTTTCTTTCTGTCTCCACACTATGCTAAGAAAAATGTTTACTATGCCTGCTCTCTGGCCTCTAATGCTAATGTCAGTGTCTCTCTATTCTCTAATAGATTACACAAATGGGGGACTCCCCCTTTTATAGATAGCAGTCCAAAGGCTGGGGTTACAATAAGTGGCTAAGATTAAACCGTAGCTAATATTAACCTAAAAGCTGTTAGAATGGGGGTGGTTGTAATAAATGAACAAAGAGATTCCCACTCACTCCCCAAAATATTAAAGGCAATAAATGCTCACAATGGAGTCTTCTAGAGATCCTATATAGATCGGTACATTTCATTCTCTCCTTTTCATAGAACAAAACTCAATGAGCTAGATGCGACCCTCAACTTCTGAACTGAAAATGGGTGGAACACAATCTAGCTGGAACTCTAGCACCGTGACCCACGTCTCATGCCGTGCACAAGATTTTCTCCAAGCAGCTAAGGAATCCTGCGTGCTCTGAATCAAACTGGAGAAAGTGGAGGTGTTCTCAAAGTCATCCTGTGTGAAGGTCTTCACCTCTGAGAAGAAAGGTACCAGCCTACCCCTCAAATTATCAACATTCACCTCCTCTGGATTCAACCGGCTAGCAAATATGGCCTCAAAAGTATTTTGAACTCCATCAATGATATTGGCCATGGCCTTATGTATCTTGGTTGAATCCGCCTGTGCCGCGTCGAAGAAACCCGTCAGGTGGTCGCCAAAGAATACCATCTGAAAATCATATAAATGTTCTCACGAATGACACCTCCATCAATGTCGGCACTATAGCGGAACATGCCTCAATGAGAGAAAATGCCTCAAGGCCATTTGAATCCTTTGCTCTGATGGGCAGGAAGCATCATACTAGCTTGATCAGCTCAAGACACTTGAAATACTGAGGCCTGTTTGAAAAGCAAAAAGCAAGGTCCTCCATAAAACTCTTTGTCTCGTACCTTGGGACTCCTGTGATGCTTATGCACTTCACATTACCATTTTCCTAACTCCATCAAGCCAGTTAGTTCTCTGAGTATCTGTGGAGGCTCTATCTTTGGAATCTCCCTTCCTAGAATGAGACAAAGCTGGCTGCACATATCCAATCAAGGCCTTGTGTTCTCTTTTCAACTTCTTATACTTTCCTTCCTTCTTGAATAACCTATCTTTGAGAGTGAGGTAGGAGTTATCACACTCCTCTACAATTTGCGCACGAGTGGGGCGTCCTAGATCCAAAGTCGTGACCACGTAATTCACATGTTCATCTAGGTCACAATCAGCGATAGCACAACAATGTAGAGATGGGAACCATCCTCATCGGTGAAGTCTTGAGAGACTTTAGTGCTCTCTTCTTACGTGGAGGTGCTGTGATCTGTTCAAAATTCTTCCATCTCAGCCCTTTGGATCAATCTCTACATTTGGAGACTTCTCCTCATCACATCCCTAAGCCAATCAGGTACTGTATACTGTATATCAAAGGGTTGCTATTCTTGTGCCTCTACTTCTTGAACTTGTTCAACCTCTACATCATTCTGGTGAGGCTCATCGTCCTCAAGTGGCTGAGTGTCTCCTGAAACTATATCATCATCATCCTCCATAGCCGCCTCTAACTCACCTTGCTGGCCGAGGGTGCAGGTAATAGTCCCCTCTCATCATCCTGTGATCAAGCTCTATTGGAGTGCGTTGGCCTCTGCAGCCAACCATTTCTCAGATGGAGGCTAATTATCTTTGGCTACTTGCTTTTTGATTCAATGCATTCTCTAATCAGCAAATCAAGAGAGACCTCATGCTTGGAGAGCGTGTCTCAATGGCGTGGTATTTGAATTACAACTCGTGGAGAGCTCTACATTTGAATAAACTCCTTCCTTTTGGACTCTGGACCTAGTGTGATTTGTTTCTTTTGCGGTGGTGGAGTGTCCTGTGATCTTCCATCAAATTGTAAGTCAAAGCAATTGACCTACTCTTCAGCTTACAGCTCACACACCCTATGTGCACGCTCTGAAGCAAATGTGGGACGGGATAGAAGTGTGTCCAAGTCAGCCACCTCTGGTTCTGACCAATCTAGGAGGTGGAAGTGGAGTATCTCTCACTGCTGCATAGTCTGGATGGACAACGTCCATGTCCTCATTCACCTGGTCTGGAACCGGAACAACTTCGCACTCCCTGATCAAAGTAATTATCAACCGAGAGAACATTCTCTTCCTGACTTCAATCTCATTTGATGCATCAGCCCAATAGTCCTCAATGTTTGCCTTATGTTTAAACTCTTCTGACAATATCCATTTGATGTTATTATGTGGGTCATAGTGCTGTCGGCTGGTGTGATATGAAAAGTGATAAAATTGAAGTTCACTCTCGGCCTCTCTAGCTGCCTGTATTGAAGGACACACCTCATCTGAGTTGCCCATGACAATTGGGAATTCAATCCCTCCCTTCTTCTTTTTCTTCTGAATCTTATCGTAGGCGAGAAATTGCCTAGATATCTGTTGGGTACTTAGGCAGCCTATATGGGTACGATGAAAAACCTTGCAGCCTTATGTAAGAAAACTTTGGAAACTGAATAAACCAGCACCCATACCTTTCAATCAATTCTTGGGCCTCTCTCGAGATTCTGTGATGCATCCGTTCCTGAAGCATTCTCGTGATATGCATGGTGAAGGCGTCATTGACACGCTTGTAATGAGTGGTACTTGCCAAATGCAACTGCGGACAAGCCTCATGTATTTTAAATTGGTGAGAGCCACAACCAACAGGTTCCTTGTAAGAAATTCCTCTGTACTTTGTCATACGAGCCAGCATGTAAATGATGTAAGAGCTCATGTAAAACGTCTTCGTCCTTCTCAGGCTCAGGAGCTGTTCGTGCAAATTGTCACTGATCATCTCGGCCCAATTGACGTAATCTTTCCCTTCCAGCACGAGGTTAATGTAGTAGAACATCCAAGGCTCGAAAATAAAGGGCTGTGGGCAACCACCAACTCTGCTCAGCATCATAATGAGATCACAATATTCCTACTTCAAGTCATCTGCAATAATTTGTTTTGGCAACTTCGTTCGATAAGCCCTGGGATTGCTCATCCATTGAGTGTTGATTGTCTCCATGCATCTCTCAAATGCAGAAGCGTACATTCGCTCAGCTCGCTCTCTGGATTTGTAAACCATATTTCTGTGCACCGGGATCCCGAAAGCCTCACCAATGGCAGCAGGAGTAAGATTGGCTAGCACTTGGCCATCTGGTGACATGATTGACCTGTGATCCTTCTCATAATAATTGGCGCACTCCTTCATCAGCTCCGAACACTGAATGGCTGGTGGGAAACCAGCAGCTGCATATAATCTGCTTCGAACAATATTGTGTGATGTGGTCGAAGGTCGATGACTTCCAATCCCCAACATTCTGTTCTTGAAGGCCTCAAGGTTGACGGAGCCCAAGTTGGTATCTGTCAGCCCAACTTCGAAATGAACTTTGACTCTGGCATAAAGTTCTTGCTCTGCTTCTTGATCACAGCCTGTTTGGATGCACCATTGTTATCCTTGCTAGTTGCCCTTGCCTCAGCCATCTGCAGGACAATAAACAGTCATCAGCAATTTATCTTAGAAAGATAAATAAAATACCTTGCAGGGCTGCCAGTCGACTTTTTTAAAATTTGAGAAGTTGCAGCATTCAATTCTTCTGCAAACCTCAACTTCTCCTTCACAAGATTTCAAACTTCAATACTTAGAGAAGACTTCTAAGTAAGCTTTGACTTCAGCAATTTCAATCAGCAATCTTTAATAAAGTCGCCCACTTCACACTAGCAATCAGCAACTTCCAATTCGTACTTCCTCAAATCAGCAAGTGCGCCCCTCACTAATTCTTCTTACTTCAAGGCATCCCTAGCTTCAGCAATATAATCCTCTTCAAATCAAATTTTCCTCACTTGCACTGGCAACTCAAGGCGTCCTTCTTAACTTCAGCAATTTTGAACTTCAGCAACAGCAAATTTCCAACGCCTTTCACTCAGCAACTCTCAGACTTGGCAAAATTTCGAACTTCTTAGGCTTCAGCAGTACTTAGCAACACTTCACTTAGAGCAAATCGACTTCTCTAGCTGTGAAAAACAAGTGAATAAGCTTCAGCTCTTATAGCAAAAATCAAATTCTAGAAGGAGCCAATTATAACCAGTACATTTAATTTCCACTACTCCACTTCAAGAATTCGAATTTTCCCTCTCTGGTATTTCTGACACTTGTCTCTCGACGTCAGGAATCTTGCTCTTCTAGAAGCTCAACTTTGACTGGCATCTTCTAATTTATTTTCAAAAATTTTAATTTAAATTCATCCTTTTAATTCACCAGCCGGAGCTCTGTCACTTGAATTCGAATTTAACTCCTCCTCAGCTTTGGAAAATTCATCATCGAAGAATTCAATCAAAATCATCTAGGCAATTCACCTCAAATTCGTTGTACAGAGAAATTCATCTTGAAAACACATTTTATTCACTTTGCCTTAGAGAATTTTAAATTTTCCTTAGGAAAATTTCACAAGTTGAGCACTGATTAAATTCTTCACTGAAAAAGTGTTGGCGAAGTGCGGAAGACATGGAAATCCATCTATCATCATAAATGTTCAGTACCCAGAAGAGAATTTTCTCCAGAACGCTTCGAATCCTTGGGTACCCAACCAACGGGTTCATTTCATTTTTAAATTTTGAACCTTAGAAAAATATTATTCCATCAATTCAAATCCGTTCTTCATCTTTGTGAACATCTTGTTGCTCTGACTTGAGAAATTTTTGAATCATCTTGCATTGCCATCATCTGACTTCATCACCGTGAAGTTTGCTTGGGCTTCAAGAAGAATTTCCATCACCTTGATTTCTAGGCGTATTTTCTAAGGAAGAAAATACTTTGCCTTAGAGAAAATTTTAAATAATTTTGCCTTGGAAAATTTTATTCGTTCACCAGTGGTGGAAACTTCATCAACTTCACTTAGAAAATTTTTTATTCATGGAGGCGCCTAGCACATTTTATTTCTCACTCACCACTTTGCATTTTACTTCACACTTGAAAGGCATTTTTATTTAAAGCTCCAACGCCTTAGGAAAAAAATTATTTTTCTTCACTCAACATCTTAGGCGCATATTGTGTGTGAAGAAGGATATTCATTTTGCCTTTGAAAAAATTTCATCGCCTAGCACCTTCAACGCCTAGAACATTTAAATTCCTCCACCTTGTGCCTTGGGCGCATATTGCACTTGCTAGAAGTCTTCACTTCCAACGCCTAGGCAACATTAATTTTCACCACCTCAACATCTTACCTCACCACCCTTTGGCGCATATGACACTTCAAGAGGAATATTTAACTTCACCACGCCTAACATTTACTCTTCTTTCACCACGCCTTGGAGCATTTTCAACACCTTTTACCCCATTAACCACCCTTCATTCACTTTTACACCTTCAACTTGGGCGCATTTGAGGTAGGCAGGAGGATGACTCTTCAACTTCTCCGTTTTTGTCTTCACATGCATGCTTTTGGGCGCATTTGAGCCTAGGAGGAGGATGGGTGCATTTAGGCATGTATGGTGGATGAAATTCGTTGACTTGTTGACCCCTTTTGAACTTGGGCGCATTTCCACCTAGGAGGAGGATGAAAAACGTTGACCACTTTGACTTACTTCTGCTTTGGGCGCATTTCACCCCTTGAGAAGGATGGGCGCATTTTGGCATTGCTACAGGATGAAAAATGTTGACTTTCCTTGACTTTTTGCATTTTGGGCGCATTTTGGCCTTGAATGAAGGATGAAATTCCTGACTTAGAAATTTTTCATGCTTTATCCAGTTTCCCTTGGGTGCATTTTGCCATGCCTACAGGATGAAAAGTGTTGACTTTCATTGACTTCATTGCTGGATAGGCGCATTTTGGCATGTATGGTGGACGAGTTCAACACTTAGAAAATTTCCATGCTTCTTCATCAACTTGGGCGTATTTTGCCATGGCTGCAGGATGAAGTTCCAGACTTAGAATTTTTCCTCGTTTTCGCCAGCTTTCATGCCCTGCTATTTATAGTAAGCCGTCTGATTTTTGCATCTCCGAAGCTCAGAACGACTTGAAATTTGAACACTGCATCCTCATGACCTTGTTGCCCTGTTGACATTGCTATTTTTAGCCCATTTCTGAAGGTGATTTACTATAAATAGTAATTGCTTGCTTCTGATAGCTCCACTGCTCCGATTGAACTGAAATTTGAATGAGGTGCTCCTCACCACGTGACCTTATTGCTGACGTCGGCGCATGCACCTGATTTGCTATTTTTAGCCAGTTTCCAAAATGACTTACTATAAATAGTAAGTGCTCCATTTGACTTGAAATTTTACCAGCCGGATAGCACGAAGGGATCACGATGGGTGGTGGTTTTACGCAGTTTGAAAATTCGTTTTACCCCTCTTTTTGGGGTCGAAGTTTGGAAACCCTAATTTGCTCTTGCATCGCGGTATCAAATGATCTGTTTGTCTTTGTTTCACGCATTGCGGTCGGCAACGATTGACTGACCCCAGGGGGCGGTTCTTAGGGACACTGCTAAAATAAGTAGTTCCTTCTTGGTGATTATCTACGTTTGCATGTCACACCATCGCATAGGTCTCGAAAAACCCATAAAGATCACGGAGCATGCAAGAAACCATTCTGGAAAACCCTAAAATAGCCTTGGAGATAAACTATGAAGCTGTGAATTCATTTTATGTTACAATTTAGAGTCACCGAAAAGCCAGGAAGGAATAAGCAAACATGCAAGAAAACTGCGTCTAAGCCTGATTTGTCGGTGGTTGCTAAAGAAAGTTGTTGTTTAGCTCAAATTTTGCATGAGGAGGCGACACGATGTATAGATGCCATGGCTATGAATCTCAAAAAATCGTGAATTGCTGTAATTTCACACTTACTAAAATAGTAAGTACCTCAGAATATGATGAAAATTTGCTAAGAGCCTGCTGGGAGCATACTGACATCAATGTTAAGCTCTGTTTTCAATTTATTCACTTCGTTCGACCTTGTACTGACCAGGAAAGATGAAACCCTAATTTTCAAACTTGGTCAATTTCACGTTTAAACCCACTGACGGGCGCAATCCTCGAAAGGCAGACATCAAAAAAGAGACAAAGAAAGAGAGAGAAAAACCCAAGCCAAAGACGGAGAATGGAGCAAAATTAGGGGTCCCCAACACGATAGCGTGATGTGTGAAAAGGTCACAACACATTTTCTAGAGGGATGATCTTGGAGTTCGCGGGGAATCTTTCGACCCATGAGATAGCCTACATGGAATGAAATTAGAGAAGTCCATGAAGAAGAAGCAAGAGATGAGCGGCCATTCGTTATACAACAGGTAGTACCAGATTGGCTCAGAGATAGAATGAGAAGGAGCCCCAGTGAAGAGGCTGATCCAGCGGTAGAGATGGAGGAATTTTTGAGTAGGATCAGTGCGCCTCCAACTAAGAAGAGAGCTAGGAAATTTTCGAAGATTTCAATAGATGAGGATGGCTCTCGCACCCTTCACGTGGTTGTGCCAAGAGTTGATTGTGATCGAGATGAGGCTGTACCAGAAAATTATATGATCACTACCATGGAGTTAGGTCACCCCACAGGTGCACAGATCATTGAGGAGTGTGATAACTCCTATCAGGCGCTTAAGGACAGATTGCTCAGGACTGAAGGCGAGTACAAGAAATTGAAGGAGCATAAGATTTTGATTGGCTACATGCAACATTTGTCTCGTCCTTGTGGGCAGGAGATTCCGGCGATTGAGCTTCCAGCCGAGTTATCTAGAGAATCAGTTAGTGGCTTGGAGGACTTGAGAAAGATGGCACAAGAGGCAGATAAATGGGTTGTAGGTGTTCGTGCGGAGACAGAAGAGTTTATGGAAGATCTTGCTTATGCTTACTAGCAAGCTTCCAGCATTATGGCATGGATGGATGCAATTGATCATGCCTGGGGTGATGCTCATATCTATCAGAGCAAGGTTATTCTGCGTGCGGAGGCTTTGATGCATACTCCATTGCAGATGTTGATTGATGGAGGAGTGATTCAGGAAGGTGATAGGTATGACTTTGCCAGATGGTACTCTTCAGTTGTCACGGGCCGTGGATTCTTCGATTCAGCACAAATGGATTCGTCTAGAGTCAGAAGGCTATGATGAACATTATTGATGGAGTCCTAAACACTTTAGAGGCTATCTTTGCTGGAAGGCTGAATTCTGATGAGGTGACTATTGATGGCATGAGGAGTAGGCTGCCACCTTTCTTTTCAAAGGTGAAAACTTTTGTTCAGAACGACTTTGAGAACACCTCCACTTTCTCCAGTATTATTCAGAATACTCAGGATGCTTTGGCTACCTGGAGAAAGTCTTGTATGCAGCATGGGCAGGCAGTTACAGTGTTAGAGTTCCAGCTCGATCACATTCCACCAGTCTCGATTTAGGAGGTTGAAGCTATGCCTGCTGGATTCATTGATTTTGCAGCCAGGGAAAAGTAGAATGGAAATGCCCTTTTGGATGATGACCTTTTGGAAGACTGATAGTGGGCATTAATTGCCTTTGCTATTTTCATGATGACCTTTGATGATCTTGTGATTCATTTATTGTACCACTCCCCATTCTAGCAGTTTTTAGGGTTAGGGCTGAGGTGGCTTAATCTGAGCCATTCATTTGATCTGAGCCGTCCATTGGACTTGGCCAGCTATATTAAGGGGCATCCCCCCTCATTTGTACATCATTAGACATTAGATCAGTAGAGAGGAGACATTATGTTAGAGCGGAGAGATAGCTTAGCTTAGTTTGTTAGCTTAGCATAGTTTGGAGGAGAAGGAAAGTTTTCCTTGAGAACTTTTGTAAGAGATTGTTTTGAAAACTTTCATAATAAAAAGAAGCTTTTATTGATGGTGAATTCGTCTTTGTTATGAGCAGCTAGCAAGATTTCTTCACCCCTTCTACTCCAAGTAGCTTAGATTAGAGTAGTTTTTTTCTATTTTCATGCAAGTAGATGTTAGTTGTGGATTTGTGGTGTTAATCAAGGCAACTTCGTTTTAATCCATACCACTAGTAGCTTGCTGACGACAAGTTTTCCTTGTGTGGTCAACTGGTAAACATTACAAGCTTAACTTCGATTGTGATTCACGTGTTTGTATGCGTCGTCTTGATGGTACTTGCATGTTGAGTTGTAATCTGAATACCTTTTGTTGCTCCTTTGAAGATTGCACCGACTTTGTGTAGGCTGTCCAACGCGAGGCGAAGCAGAGTCTGGTTGAAGTCTGCCGAAATTGATTCCACATCTTGTCTTTAGATAGAACATAAATTTCTAAAACCCTGCACTCATTTAAATTCAGTTCATTTCTGGTTAGTTTTAGGAAAATTCATACCTCATCGCCAAATCATTCGCAACGCACGAAAATCCCCTTCCAATCATTAACCAGCTGTTAGCTGCAAATATCCTGAACAATTGTGTAAGTCCCCTCGTGAAAACAACAAATCACAACGAACCGACTGAGGGTATTCCATAGCATTTTTGGAACCTTGGAGTTGAACATACGAACTTTCTGGCAATCTTAGCATATGGAATTCTTTGATCAAGAGAGAATGGAGTAGCCTTCGGATACTTTGTTTTGCTGATTGGTGCGGTCACAAAAATCACATCAACAGGGCCGTGGTTGCTCACTTGTTAGACTTCTTCTTGAAATATGTCTGTATCCATAAGAACTTCCTCTGGTGATAGGTCTCTTTGATTTGAATTTTTAGACGATGTCTAGGTCATTCTCGCAACATTAGGAGATTGTTGCGGAGCAGCAAATATGTCGCTTGACACTTCTAACTCAGCAATATTTGTATTTGCTGGAGCATTGGATACTCCTCTATTTGGCACATTCTATGAGGTGTTTCTTGGAGCGACAGCTTCAGTCAAACTTCCTAGAAGTGTTTCCCGAATCTCAGGGATTCTCATCAACTCGATCAGAGGTAAGCTAACCTTTATCCTTTTAAACTCTTCCAACACGAATGAATTTAACCTCTTTAGTTCTTCTCTAGGACGGTCTTTTGCTTGCTCCACTTGAGGGCTCACTAGTCTTGTTTGTTCCACTTGTGGAACAGTAGCTTGTCTTGTTCCGTTTAACTGGGCATTTTGCTAGCGATATTTTGCCGAATCTCTGGGAAGAGACGACACTTTGGTAGCATTTGGGTTTGGTGGAGGAAATTATTTGGAGGAATAGATGTAGTCAAGGGTTTGTTTTGTCGAGTATTCCTCTGATTATCCTGAATGGGTTTCCAGATGCCTGTTGGAGCACTCCTCTGGTTCCTTCCACTAATACACTGTTATACAATGGAGGGAAACTATAACCATTAATTGTAGCTGGCTGGCTTGACGAGTCTTGAGTTTCCAGTCCATCTTGATATCACGGTGCCTCCACGGGGCCATTTGCAGATGCGGGTGGAAATCTTTGATTAGGCTAATACTGTGGGTACTCTTGGGGTGAAAATTTGACACTCCCAATCACGAGGGCCTGATCATATCTTGGTGTAGGAACTAATTCATATCCGGTTATCAGGGGATCTTCTGCCTTTGAATTCGTCCTCTCGCTCCTGAAGATATCTGCAGCTACTTGGAACTCGCGGCAATGTAACTCGGAATGTTGGTCCGTGTTGTGCAGTCTGCACCATCCTGATAATGCTGCTTCGGCTAGGAACACCTTGTCTGTGGGACGATTGTTAGTGGGTGGATTATCCAAGGGAGACGACATGGCACCGTTGTTAGGCCCAATGTTCCAGGTCTTCTTTTGGAAGCCTGAATTGTTATTACGGAAATCTTGACTATTCCCTTGATAGTTTTGATTGTCCCTTTGGTAATTTTGATTATCTTTCTGGTATTCGGAGTGACCTTAACCTTGGTAATTCCCTTGAGGTGATTGATAGCTCCTTTGAAAATTTTGTATTTGGCTAGTTTGACCTTTCAGATATGTGACTTCAGTCGACAGCTTCTTAACTTGGTCAATCAATTCCTTCATTTCGTCCTTTTCTTCTTGAGTTCGACTTGAAGTCGCCACACTCTAAAGGTATATTCGCTGTGCTGGCGGCACTTGGGACATGGGAACTCCTGGGTGAAGGATCAATTCATTACTAACGGCAGGGACTGGGTTCATCATAGGCGTATGGTGAGCCAATGCCCGATTGATATCTTGAATTTGATTCTGGGCGGCCGAATTTCGGCCGAATTTCCTAAGTAATTGAGTGGACCAGGAGCCATACCTACTCCTAGACCATTATTGGTTGTAATTGCTGCAGCATATGCTTCCTTCAAGTCTGTTGTGGCCGGATTCTTTGACTTTACAAACATGGCGGTAAGACGATCCAAAGCTTCGTAATAGATTGGTAGTGTCGCTGCATTATCCAGCTCGAAAGGATCCCTTAACCACATGTAGGCCTTGTGGAATCTGTTGTTGAATGCGCTAATTGGTTCGTGTTCTTGCCTCTTTACTTCCACAAATTTCTTATACAGATTAGTTGGGGAAATTGGTGCCCTGAACTTCTCTAAGAAAGCAGTCTTCATTTGTTGCCAATTGCGAATGGAGTTAGCCGGCAAGTGGATGTACTAGTAAGAAGCCTCCTCATCGAATGTGTAGGGGAACAGCCTACAGGCAACATCTTCTTCTTGGATATCTCTGTTCTGAAGGAGATCTTCAAAATGTTTGATAGCCTTTCGTCTGATTGTCATGATGAGCCTGGCGTATCTCAAGCTCAAAACCCCCAAATTCTTAAGTCTTTAATTGTTTTTTTAAGTTTTTTAAGAAATCTTAATAGACAGAAGAGAAGGGGCGCAGCATATTTTTGCTCATAAAATGAAATTTAAAGCAAAAATTCACAAATTGGAAATACAGAAGCTATTATTATACTGAGACAATTAGAATATGCATAACAGACATACCCGAAATACTCCAGTTATTTTATATAAAGCAATAGCCAGATCTACAGCCGGAAATGGTGAAAATCAGCATAAAAGCACGCCAAAGCTCCAGAAGGGGTTTCTCCTGCTGAGAAATAGGTCACAATGCACTGAATAGACTAGGCGCCAAGGATGGAAACCAAACCCAGCTCAAAAAGGAGGCGTTTCTCCCTTTGTCTTCACACGCCTTTCTCAAGGCACAAATTCCAAGACAAGCCGTACGGCCATGAAAAAGAAGGAAATGAATCTCTGAAGAAGAATCCTAGAAGCTGTAGGACGCCACCAAGAAACCCTCAATGATTATTCTGAAGAACAAACATCTGCATAAATAAATCCTCTGTCTGCAACTGTAGAACTTCTGTGTGAAGCCCTCAACTGTACAGATTCAGCTGATCTCTCACAGCCTCAAATGTATTCAACACTGAAGAGTTTTCCGTTCTCCAATGGACACAATGATCAAACCCTGCTCTCAGGAGAATGCTCAGAGAAAAGATGCACAAGGCAAAGAGAAATGGTCAAATGATATGAGTTTCAATTGCCAAAATGCCTCTTTAAGCAAAAGCACGCATTTCCATAAAGATACGCCCTTTTAGGTTTTTAAAATATTATAATATTTTAATATATTCCTTCTCAATAGTTTGGGCGCACTTTTATAATATTTAAAGTCATTAAAATATTATAATCCCCCCTTTTGACATTTAAGTGATATAAAAATATAAATAAAGTCAATGTGACTTTATTAAAAGGGCGTTTTAAGTTAATAAATTAACTTAATCACTTAAATTTCCGTAATATGCTCAAAACTCAGGATAATCTCGTGCCGTCAGAAGCGATGAACTCCTGGAATGCCAACGCTCACTGTGATCTAAACACTGTCCACTGAAAACACGAACAAACAAACTCTCCAAAATGCACCACTGACCCTCTATATCAGGCTAGCCTAGGGAGGTCCAATAAGGAAGGAATAGCAATCTTGTTCAGGAAAGCTGTCTGGGGGGACATCCGCGATCCACGCCCTCCAATTTCTTGTCCACAAAACGACTCAAAGCTGGATCTTTGAAGAACAACGTCACTCTCCCGTGGCATCCTCTGTGGTGATCCTCCGCCCAACCAGAGTATTCCACGATGACCATAGAAGATGGCGGCTCTACGGAGTCGGGAATGGCTGAATTATGAGACTAATTTACCACTCATCATCCCGGGGTGTGAAATCAGTAGGAAGAATTCGTGTTGTCCAGCATGCTTTGGTGACACATGGAACGTTGTGAACTCATCCATAGGAAGATCCGACTCATAAGCCACATGACCCACCGTCGACAACAAGAAGGTCATGGTATGTGACTTAAGGTTTCGGGCTAACTGCGAAGGGTAGGCTGCCTATCTGTTTGGAAACATCGGTACACCAAATCCTTCGATCTGAAAGGCTCGTCTCGATCAGCATATTGTTTTGCTGATTTTTGGGCTTATATTTTCCTAAATTATATCTCTACTTAATATCACGGTTCTCGGTGTGACAAATCACCGCGACCTTTGGGAACTCTCGTCGTCAAAGGCTTCAGGCCGCATCATATAGCATTTCGATATGAATTATCATGAATACTCTGTGTGATGGGTGAATGACCCTATGATTACTCATAGGTATAACCACCTCACCCAGCACATACGCTGCCACAGACTATGGATTCGCATACCTTCCACCCATTTGTTGACGATCTCCGTCTGCCCATCTGTCTGGGGGTGGTAGCTGGTACTAGGGGTGAGCTCTGTCCCACAAAGCTTGAATAACTCCTGCCAGAAGTTACTCATAAATCTGCTGTCCCTGTCGCTAACTATACTACGAGGTAAACCGTGCAGCCTGAATACCTCTCGGAAGAACAAATCAGCAATCTGAGTAGCCGTGTGTGTAGTAGTGATTGCGAAAAAGTGTGCATATTTCGTCAATCGATCTACCACCACGAAAATACTGTCCTTCCCTTGAGCTTTTGGCAAGCCCGTGATGAAATCCATGGATAAACAATCCCACTTCCTCTCAGGAATAGGAAGCGGCTGTAGAAGACCTGCAGGGTATGTGTGCTCTTGCTTGTTCTGCTGACAAACAAGACATTCCCTGACATACTGGAGAACATAGGACTTGAGACCCTTCCAAGAGAATCTCTCCCGTACCTGCCGATAGGTCTTATAGTACCCGGGATGTCCTGCCATGGGTGAATCATGCAATGACCTCAAAACCCTGTCCCTCATCTCAGAACCTGGGACCAATAAAATCCTCCCTTTGTAGATGATAAGGTCATCTACAAGTGAATACCTGTCATCCAACACTGATCCATCTACTATGCTAGAGGCCCATGGGTCCTTAGCATATTCTGCTACAATCAGGTGTCTCCAGTCTTCTGAGACCAATGTAATAGAACTCAAGTGAGGACGGCGAGATAAAGCATCAGCAACCACATTCTGAGTGCCCTTGACATAAGAGATGTCAAAATCGTAAGACTGAAGCTTGCTGACCCATTTTTGTTGTCTCTCATTAAGATCTCGCTGTCCAAGAAAATGCTTCAGACTATTATGATCGGTTTTTACAGTGAACTTACTACCAATCAAGTACTGCCTGAATTTGGCCATCGCATGCATGATAGCTAACATTTCCTTATCATAGATACTAAAACTCCGTTCAGGCCCTCTTAGCTTTCTGCTCTCAAAAGCTATAGGGTGACGATCCTGCATAATAACTGCACCAATACCCTCACCACTGGCATCGCAATGTAACTCAACGGGTTTAGTGAAGTCCGGTAAAGCCAAAACAGGACACGAAGTCATGAGAAGTTTGAACTTCTCAAAGCCAGCTGTCTTGATAGTGTGTCCACTCGGCACCTTTCTTGGTCAAATGGGTTGAGTGGCGGCGTACCTTTGAGAACCACTAACAAGCGATGAAAGCACACAATTCCTAGAATCCCTGTTGTGTCAAGGTCCTCGGTGCAGGCCAATCAATGATAGTTGAACCTTCGGGTCATCTTCGGCTCCTGCGCGGCCCGATGATGTGTCCCGAGAGATGCTGCTTCACCATGCCAATGCGCTTGGACTCCTTGGCATACAAGGACTCCCTGTCAAGTATTCTCAGAACCTCATCCAAGTGAACCATATGTTCCTCCCATGATTTACTATAAACCAAGATATCGTCGAAGAACACTAAAACAAATTTCCTCAAGTGAGGATGGAAAACCCTGTTCATTGTCGACTGAAACGTGGCAGGAGCATTGGTTAACCCAAATGGCATAACCAAAAAAATCAAAGTGTCCACAGTGACATCTGAACGCCGTTTTCTCTATGTCCTCTTCTCGGACTCTGATCTGGTGATAACCTGTTCTCAAATCAATCTTTGAGAAGTAGCAAGCTCCAGGAAGCTCGTCTATCAACTCATCTATCCGAGGAATAGGATACCTGTTCTTAATGGTTTTCCTGTTGAGCATTCTGTAATCGATACACATTCTAAGTGTACCATCCTTTTTCTTCACCAAAACAACTGATGAAGCAAAGGGTGACTTACTCGGCCTGATGTGCCCCATAGCTAACAGCTCCTGAATAGTCTTCTCAATCTCATCTTTCAGACGCTTGGGGTGCCGGTAGGGAGTAATCATAATTGGTTTCGTGCCCTCCTCCAGCTCTATAATATGCTCAATACCTCTATCAGGAGGCCTGCCTGGTGGAATAGCACTGAATACCTTCGCATGTTTGATTCGAAGTTCCTGCACATCTGGATGGTATGGAGAAGCTTGCTGATCCAACTGTGAAGGCATTAGCTTGCATTCAGCAGCCCACTCTACCATATCATTACGAATCAAACGCTCCATTTGCCGAAGTGAAATCTCCCTAAGGTTGCTGTCCCTGATGGCTTTGAGAATATGATTTGTGCCATCAATGGTGAACTTCATCTCCATGTCACGCAAATTAAGCGTGAACTCTCCTATTGCATGAAGCCACTTCATGCCAAGAACTACATCAGTTCCACCCATGTTTACCACATAAAAATCTGCCTTGAACTCAAAATTGTTAAGTTTCAAAGGCAAGTCAGTTATCATCCTCTCACAATCGAGAGTGTTTCCATCTGCAACCCTCACACGAATGCCTTCAAACTGCTGAGTTTGAATACCCCGTTTCTCTACCAACCGTGAATCGATGAAGTTATGGGTTGCACCTGTATCAAGGAGAGATATGACCCTTTGACCAGCTAGGATCCCACGGAGTCTGAAAGAACCCTCTTTCTGCATGCTGGACATATGAGCCTCCTTAAGTTCTGTTTCCTCTGCAATTTCTGCTTCATTTTCTGATTCTTCCCCATCTGTATCATAGATTGGAGCTCGCTGATCAGAAAAATCAGTCAATGGTTCTTCCTCATAAAACCACTCCATATGCTTATTTTGCCCTTTTGGTTTGAGGGGGCAATCGTGATTAAAATCATACGGACCTTTGCAATAAAAACAGAGTTTTCTCCTTCTCAAATCATTCATGGTTTCTCGATCTAAAGGGGCTGCAAATTTCTTTTTCTGATCTGTATTATCATCCTTCTTTGGATCTGATTTATTTTCCGTGTATGATGTTGTAGGCTTCGAGTTCGAGCTAAAAGGCTTACGAGGTGTAGATAGCTCCATGCTGCGAGCTTTCCTCATTGCCTCCTGTAAGGTAGGTGGATCAAATGCTTTTATCCAACCTTTCATGGGCTCGAATAGACCTTCAATAAATAATATGACCAGCCTTCTCTCTGAGATCCCTGTCACCATAACAGATAGTCTTTGGAATTCACCAATGTACGATTCCAAGCTACCTAACTGTTTCAGCTGTGCTAAATCTCTGAAGAAAAGCTCAGGATCCCTTATGTCAAATCTCTCTACCAGTCTATCAGTAAACTCCTGGTAAGAGGTAATCCTGTCATGATGAAGGGTAGTCATACCATGAATCCACCAGTCATGTGCTACGCCATCTAGATGAAGTGCTGCAAAGCGAATGGCATCCACCTCGGGCATGGGGCGTAGTGTCAGGAAAGTATCCAGTTTACTAACCCAGGCACGTGCTGTAACTCTGCCACTGCCATCAAAGTGTACTAAGGTTAGTTTGCTGGTTGCCTGTTTAAGATCACTCTGTTTGTATCTAGGACGCCTGTCATTCCTGTTCCTGGTGTGCTCTCTCTTCTGGCTCATAAACCTGTCAAAGTTAAGGTGCTCCTTAACCCTTGGTGGCAAATTATCCCACTCATCATGCATCGCCATAATATTATCTGCAAAATTTATTTCACCACCTTGTTCAGCTTCATCCACTTCCTCAGCATCATCTCTGGTGAACGTGGGAAATGTAGCTCTCTCATAGGTGCGTACTAGATCTATAATCCTCTGTGGCTGTCTATGGATACTGCCATCTCTATCTGAATCCAAACTACGAGCTCTGTTTAATGACAAATTCTGAACATTCGTGCTGAGTTGTTGAAGAATAGTTGCAACCTGCTCTTGCCCTGCAACCATGCCTCTAAGCACGTCTTTGGCTTCTCTGTCCTCATCCTCCCAGTTATTTCTGTGAGAACTTTCTCCAGCCCTGTTCGCCATATTGTCCCAATCTAATTCCTCCTCCTGATCTGCAAACGGAAATGGTGGAAATGGATTCTGGTCACCTCTTTGATTTCTAGGGCCACCTCTGAAATAGGACTTACCAAAACCCTCTCTGTTTGACTTCATAAATTCTCAAACCCCACAAGCTGGCAGGATGTGAGCTCTGATACCATTGTGATGAGCCCTGCTGGCTCTCCGCTCAAAACCCCCAAATTCTTAAGTCTTTAATTGTTTTTTTAGTTTTTTAAAGAAATCTTAATAGACAGAAGAGAAGGGGCGCAGCATATTTTTGCTCATAAAATGAAATTTAAAGCAAAAATTCACAAATTGGAAATACAGAAGCTATTATTATACTGAGACAATTAGAATATGCATAACAGACATACCCGAAATACTCCAGTTATTTTATATAAAGCAATAGCCAGATCTACAGCCGGAAATGGTGAAAATCAGCATAAAAGCACGCCAAAGCTCCAGAAGGGGTTTCTCCTGCTGAGAAATAGGTCACAATGCACTGAATAGACTAGGCGCCAAGGATGGAAACCAAAACCAGCTCAAAAAGGAGGCGTTTCTCCCTTTGTCTTCACATGCCTTTCTCAAGGCACAAATTCCAAGACAATCCGTACGGCCATGAAAAAGAAGGAAATGAATCTCTGAAGAAGAATCCCAGAAGCTGTAGAAGGACGCCACCAAGAAACCCTCAATGATTATTCTGAAGAACAAACATCTGCATAAATAAATCCTCTGTCTGCAACTGTAGAACTTCTGTGTGAAGCCCTCAACTGTACGGATTCAGCTGATCTCTCACAGCCTCAAACGTACTCAACACTGAAGAGTTTTCCGTTCTCCAATGGACACAATGATCAAACCCTGCTCTCAGGAGAATGCTCAGAGAAAAGATGCACAAGGCAAAGAGAAATAGTCAAAATGATATGAGTTTCAATTGCCAAAATGCCTCTTTAAGCAAAAGCACGCATTTCCATAAGGATACGCCCTTTTTAGGTTTTCAAAATATTATAATATTTTAATATATTCCTTTTCAATAGTTGGGCGCACTTTTATAATATTTAAAGTCATTAAAATATTATAATCCTCCTTTTGAGATTTAAGTGATATAAAAAATATAAATAAAGTCAATGTGACTTTATTAAAAGGGCGTTTTAAGTTAATAAATTAACTTAATCACTTAAAATCCCATAAAATGCTCAAATCTCAAGATAATCTCGTGCCGTCAGAAGCGATGAACTCCTGGAATGCCAACGCTCACTGTGATCTAAACACTGTCCACTGAAAACACGAACAAACAAACTCTCCAAAATGCACCCTTGACCCTCTATCAAAGCGGCTACAGCCACAAAGGGGTCCAATAAAGAGACTGCCTTTCGTTCAGGAAATCTATGAGGGGACATCCGCGATTCAGTCATAGTTTGCAAAACTCGGACCATTTGGACCTAAATTAATACCCAAAAATATGACTGGACGGGTTCATTAGGACTTGAGAAGGGCTTCGACAAAAAAAAAACCGTGGTTTACAAAAAAAACAAGAACAAATTAATGCATTTAGAGAACATAAGAGCCTAATTTGATTATCAAACCCTCATAATTCAAAGATTACACATGTCATATGATCATCAAACACTCAATAATTGAAATTTAATCATTCATAGTCATCAAATACTCATAGTTTCAATGTATAACAACATCATAAGTTTATAAATGTTTACATATAATCATGCCAAAAAGAGGAAAACATTAACAACCACATGTAATCTACATCTTCCTCTTTCCCCTCCCAATGGTACTCAATTTTGGAGGCCTAGAACTAGAAGGTGCCCGTGCTATAGTATCCGAACGAGGACTAGGAGATTGAGCAGGGGAAACATGATATTCAAATGTGTCTTCGTCGTCCTCCATGGCATCCAATCTTGCTGCTTCTTCTTCTTCTTCTGCTGCTGCTCTCTCTAATTCAACAAGATCCTCATCAATAAGGAAGACATCAGCCTCATCATTTTGTTCATCAATAGTCCATTCACCATATGGATCAATGCCATCCAAGTCAATGGACTCGTGTGAAACACCCTCCACCTTTCTAGTTCGAAGGCGAAGGTTGTACTGAACAAAAACTAAATCATTTAGGCGTTGTTGAGTCAACCTGTTCCTCTTCTTTGTGTGAATGTTCTCAAATAAACTCCAATTGCGTTCACACCCAGAAGCACTGCATGGCTGTGACAAGACACGTATGGCTAGCTTTTGAAGATTTGGTGTGCTAGCACCATAGTTCTGCCACCATAGATCTACAAAAACATGTTTAAAAAATATAAGTATTAAGAAATAAGAATAAAGTAAACAATCTATATGTAAGAATCAAGTTTCTAATTTCTTTTTTTACCTGGTTGTTGTTTTCCTGTCCTTTCAATTGCTTGCTGGGAGGAAAAGAGTCATCCCTCTGCACCCTTGTAGACCTTGAATAGATAAAGAAAAGTAAATCAAATAGAAAATTCATGAGATGAGTGAGGCTCAACATTGTAAATTCATAAATAAGATGTAACAAATCTCACCTCCAACTCATCAAGCACCCTATCTATCAACTCACGATCAGGCACCATCCTATCAATGCATGTGACAAGACCTTCCATGACCTCCTCATATCCCTTAAATGTGTCTGAGAAGTAGAACTTTGGATTCACAAAGTAGGAAAAGGCATGTATCAGTTGGTGGAGTTGGTTTGTCCATCTTTGATCAATGATGTGCCAAATGATTTCATGTTTCCTTTTGTTGCCACCATAGTAACGTGATATGGCCTCTATGGCCCTATCCATGGCCTCATAGATGAAACCCATTGGCATTTCCTCTCCATACACCATACAAAGAACCCTCACTAAAGGTTTTGTCACCTAAAAAATGAAAACATATGTTAAATTATAACAAAATTAACCCCTCAAAAAAAAAACAGCAAATAGATTATCATGTATAATTTTTTTTTGTGTGATTACTACTTACCCCCATCAACTCCTCTCCATTTTTGATGAATGTCTCATCAAAAGCTATGGCAACAATCCTCTCCCCTTCAGGTCTATTGGAAAATGAGGACTCCTTCCAAGCATCGGACACAAACATTTGCTTGAGATGACCAATGGCACCAAGAATGCTTTGCAATGTGAGGAAGTGGCTAGCAAATTGTGTCACTCCAGGTCGCACAAGGTCCTTGCCATTTGTGAATTTCCTCATCAAAGAAAGCACCCAAGTATGGTTGTAGATAAATTTTGTAACACTTTTTGCATTTTCAACCACTCTTTTGACCCATGAAATCTTCCCAATGTCCTCTAGCAATAGGTCTAAGCAATGTGCAGCACACAAAGACCATGCAATTGTGGGATACCTCTCCATAAGTAGTCTACCTACAGCTACATATGTAGTTGCGTTGTCCGTGATGATTTGGACAACACTATCAACTCCAACCTCCTAGACCACCCCATCTAATAGATTGCATAAAGTCTCAGCATTTTTAACTTCATGGGAGGCATCTATTGATTTTAGAAACACCAATCCACCATTAGAGGCCACTAAAAAGTTAAGGAGAGTTTTATTTCGTCCATTTGTCCACCCATCAGATAAAATGCTGCAACCTTTTTTTCGCCAAAATTTCTTTTGCTCATCAACCACAAGCCGTGTATTCTTTACGGCTTCCTCTAGCAATGGCCCACTCAAATCTTTAGATGATGGGGTCTTAAACCCCTTTCCTGCAACTGTAAGGGCGTTCACCAAACCTTCCCAATATGGGTTGTTTACAACATTGAAAGGTAGATTATTGTAGCACCAAAAGTTTACAGCAGCCATCCTAGCTTCTTGATGCTTTTCCTTATTCCAACCGGTACCTTCAAGTGAAGGCTGTGCTCCTGGAACATTACGTGGAATAAAATAATTTGGTCCTGATGAAGGACCCTGACTAGCACTAGCAGTAGAAAATGAACCATCAGGACTCTCACCAAAAGATGAATGTGGAGCACGAAAGCTTGGACTTGCAGCACCATGGGGCATAGATGGTGTAGAATGGGATTGGGATCCACTCATCACTGTTGCTAGGGCAGCCTTTGTTTTTTGTTTTTCCTCTTTTTTAAGCTCATATTCAGCAAGAAGGGCCTTCATCTCTCTAATAATCTCAGGAGTAGTCTTCTTGCATCCCTCCACATTTTGCCCAGGTATTCTAGCAAGGTGGTATTTTAATCTGTTTATTTCTCCTGTCATCCATTTTTGGCATTCACTACATGTCACTTCACCTTTTTTTATCTCCTGATTCATACTTCACATGCAGGGTCTTTTCAATCCTTTGGTTAGAGGCGACATTCTTTGTTTCAGGTCAACATGTAAAAAAAAAATCAGCTAGGGTTTGCTAAAAAATCAGCAAATAAATGTGATTCAAAGTTTCAAACATTTGCAAAAGAAAAAGAATGCAAAAACAAGCTAGAAACAATAAGAATTAGGCTATTAAGAAAAATATAAATTTTTTTGGCAGTATTTCCCCTTATTTTTCTTATTTTTTTGATTTTGAATGCAAAAAAACAAACAAAAAGAATTGTTAGATCACTTACTTGGCTCTATTTTGATCTTTTTAGTTCGTTCTCCTTGCTTCAATCAACCCCAAATCAATTTGCAGACCTGTTTTTCACAATTGAGAGTGTTAAAATGAAAAAAAAATGAAAAAGAAACATGGGTTTTTAGCCCATTTTAAGACTCAGCCACGCAGGAGAGTCCTGGGTCGGGACTCCCGAGTTTGACCTCAGGACTTGGCCGAGTCCTGAGCTCGGACTCGGGAGTCCCGACCTAGGACTCTCCTGGACTCGACTCGCAAGTCTGTGGTGAGTCGACTCGGCTAGGCCATGGACTCCCGAGTCTGCGGCGAGTCTAAAGAGTCTGCAGACTATGGTTCAGGTCACCACTATGAAACTTGGAACAAAGATGTTCCGGGTTCTTAGGCATGTCATGATAGACGGCAAATGTCATAGGTGACGCATTAGTTGGACGCCACGCCATTGGAGCGTTTGGCTGATTTGCTTGGACTAGTTGAACCGGTTGAATTGGTTGTGCAGCTACTGGAAGCTGTTGATTATTCAGTTGAGCAGTACTTGGAACTGGGGTACCGGTGAGGTTTGGAAGAGACCAAAAGTATCTTCCTTACTTGGTGCTTCTTCACCGGGATCAACTGCACTTGATGTTCCCTCTTGTGATACTTCAGATTTCTTTCCCTATCTATTTTTGTAAGGCGATAACTCTACAAATTCTTTGAAAGAACTTGGAGTGGATCTAGTAGCTGTTCGAAATTTATCTGCTGAAAAAGAACTGATTCGATCCAGCGTATCTTCTTTCAGGCTTGTCAGTGTGGTGCAGGAGCTGCTATAGGAGTTGGTTGATTTGCTTGCTGTCTTTGGAGGGCTTCAAAGCTTTGGACAAGCAAATCTCTTTGAATATTGAACTCAATACGTTGGGCTCTCTCTTCTTCTTCCTCAAGAACAAAGCCCATCTGAAGCCAGTCAAGAGCGTTTTGCTTCAATCTCCATGCTAGGCTGAATAATTCAGTGATGATGTCTTCTTGTTCGTCGTGGAAACCCAAGTCTGGTTGTAGTACTAGATTAGGATCTTGGTCTGGGTTAGGAACGTTGCTCGGAAGCACCATTCTTCATCCTATTAGCAAAGCTTGGATTTGAGGATGAGCTTGTGGCGACTAATCGTTCTATCTCTTCAAAAGCTTGTTTTAGACGATCGATCTTTTGTCTTTATCAAGTCCCTTTGGATTGCTTCTTCAATTCATTTTCCCGAATTGAGCGCGATTTGTCTGTGACTTCCAAGCTAGTGAGTACAACTGATCAATAATGTCTATCTGTCCTTGTTCTGGTTGTTCAACAGGTATGTCAAAAGGAAACTCACGCGGTAACAACATATTGCATCATGTCTACTGCCTTAACTTGTAAGCAGTTCCTTTTTGTTAAAAGCCCTCCTTCTAGCGCCGATTCTATGTTGGTGTATGTTTTATCATCCACAGAACACACAGAATTAAATGTCCAAAGACACTCTATCCTCTCTTGAACAAAATCGCTGCGTATGCTAAGATTGCAAGAAGATCATATGGCAATTCCAAGGTTTCTTTTGTCAGGTCTTAACGTGTGGATAAGCTCAATGGGCATTGTGATATGTTGGTAATAAACAAAGGGACTTACGTTAAAAAATTCTTCACAAGTTTAGGACTTAGACGGATTTAACATTAAATGCTCTTTCTTTTTGGGATTTTCTGCTTGGGATTTCAAAAAAAAATTAGTGCAAAAGGATAAGGGTTTAGAAGTTCTAATCTATTCCTAAAAGTTCAAGAGACGGTAAAGATAAGGTGAAACTGGTAACCACGCTTTGCTTCGCCTCCCTAGGACAACTACACAAAGTGGGTGCAATCTTCAAGGGGTGTGATTATAGTTTTCATGGCTTGAACAATACTTTTCCAAACTGAAGTTAAGCATCCACAATCATAAGCTCAAGCTAACTTTACGCATTGAACAAAAATCATCTATTCAAAGAAAGTATGAGCTAAGTTTCAACAATCAATACTATCAGACATTTCATTCATTTAACAAACATTCAAATCAAATTCTATCTTAATTCTAATCTAATGCTGAAGAAGATATGCAACCTTGCAAACCACTTGACAATAAAAGGGATTCAAAACAAATCATGCATAAGAGTTTTTAGTATCGGAAGTAGCTACACGCAACAATCTCATACACTTTCTTCACCCTTTACAAATGAGGGACGGGCTCAATTTATAAGCTCTTTGATTACAATTCAATGGCCAAGATTGATTTCGAATCTGTTGTACCCAAACCAAACTTTTTGCTTCATCAAGGCATTTTGCTTAAAATAGTCTAAACCTTGCTAAAATGATGTCAAATACAGTTTTTGGGCAATATCAAGCATGGAGTTTTGTTAATGTTTTGTCAGTCAAAGGCAGTATCCATTGATCAGAACCTAAATCAGAGACTCAGAATGAGGCATTTCACGGTGGAGGAGCATTTCGCGACGATAATTATACCTTTGTATGGTCATTTCAATGGCTAAGATGAAGATTTCAATGGTCATTTATGAAGATTCTCAAGGAAAAACAAAATTAGCCCCTACCATAGCCCATGGAAACGCCTTCTTTGGTGATATTTTGTGATAAATGTAACCATGAATCTGATCAAACTCTCTTCCAAAGGAATTATAGTTATTGATGAGCTATCCTGCGAGACTATCAGAGTGACTTCGTAACTCATTGGCAGCCAGTTCAAGATTCCGGAGGTTAGGTTCGCGGCTGTCATTTATCAGCTTTTAGCCCTGTAGCTCAAGGCACCTCTTAAAGAGAGAGGAGTTAGATCTTGGTATTCTTGATGGTTAATACATTTGATCTTTTCCGCGACTAGTTTCCCTGTCAAACTGACGCTATCGAATGGGGTCATCAGAGTCCCCGAGCTCTGTGACCAGTAGATGAGATTACGAGGACAATTCACATCACAAAGCTTCCTCAAATGGTGAAATTGTGCCCCTGTAGCTCAGGGGCGCCCTTCAAAATGACCCTTGAGATGGTAGAGTTTGCAGACGAGGTCTTCCTGACATCTGTGCTACTCTAGTCCAGCTTTGCGATGCACCAACTTGCCTGTTAATCCAACATTCTGAAAGATCATGGCAGAGATTCTACCAGAGACGCGTGATTTAATGGGCAAAGAAGCATAAAATATTCGTGTACTTCTATAGGCGAGGGGTGCTATGCTGGGCTGTCGGATGGGTTAAGCGACGTTTTCGAGTCTTCCGCGAGACAGGAACACCAATTCTTACATCGTCAGCAGGCCCAACCATCAACCTGAGATTTGGCCTTTCGTGCATGTGAGGTTTGTGAAATCTTGAAGCGAGACAACAGAAAATGGCTTGGTTTGGTTGTCTATTCCATCTTAGGAAGAAGCCTTTCATTTGTGAGGTCTTAGAAGCGGTTTCTTGATGCGCCTCTAGAGACATCTCTAAGTAAGGTCCATACGGCTGCAGCGTGAAACCGGAGATGGTGCTTTCGAATCAGAGCCATCCGACTCGGATATCAGGAGGTCAAATGGGGCATCACGGTTGGAAGTTGCACTTCGTCAAATGGTGTTTGTGCCTTTTTTCTGGTAGGCTTTACTGGGGTCATGTACTTCGGATGCGCTAGCGTGTATTCGTGGACCACGGAATACACTCTAATTCATCACAGTGAGCACAATTGTTCGACCAAGGTTCCAGATTAGATTTGTTAGCGACCCGTTTGAAAGCGTCAAATGGCGGTTTAGAAATGGTGAAGTCATTTTGAAAATCAATTTAATCAGAGCCTAATTCTTTGAGGTGTTAAATGATGATGGATTTCGCGGTGATGTCACTCAGTATTTCTTCCTTCTGCTGACCCATTGATGAATACACTTGTTTTAGTCTACCGGTATCGCATCCGGTCGCCATCAGTGTCGAGATGGCGATTGTAACTGCTTAGTTAGCTACAAAATGGAAGTTAATGCTTGAGCAAATGGACGCCTATGAGGTCAAATAAGGACTTTTTGAAATCAGTGAAGTTCGCCGGTGAATCCAAGTGCTTTACTTGGTTTGTCAACTGATTTTAAATAATATTTAATATTTATTTTTGCATATTTAAGCATTAAATGGCGATTTTCTAAAATTGGCGCCTCTTTGTGCTATTGCATAATGAATATTTTATTATTATTTAAGTTTTGAACTTCAAGATAGTGTTAGTGTAACTGGAGGGGGTCCAACGGAAGCCTTCTATTTCAGTCGAGCTTTTAAATCTTGCAATCAACAATATGGTGCGAATTCTCTTTATTTAAGCATGGCACCATCATTAATCATTCACACAGCTTAAGAAATTTGTATTTCTTGGCTTTACGGATGGTAATTCATCATCGGTTTCGGTGGCATTCATCCAAGCAATTCTTTTTGCAGAGTTTCAAGTTCACAATTATACGACAAATTTGAGGGAATTAGAGGCGATTTTCCTGGATGAAGAGCATAGAAAAAACGTCTTTCTCCTCTTTGATTCTCAACTTTCTCTCAAAATACAATTCGCATGTTCCTGAGGTTGACAGAATTTGACAAGTCTGAACATCTGGATCATTTTTATATAGCTTCCTCGAATTAAATTCATGCGTTTGATTTTTTAGGAATTTTTAACTTCAGAACATTCGTTCTCGAGTTACTAATTTTCTCAATTGAAAACTCTTTGCATGGTCGAGTAGAGGTTAGATTTTCGCATTTCTGACGTTCTGGGTTGTCTTAGAATCTTTTTCTGGATAAAACCCATATCTCAGATTTCCTTAGAAAACTAACTCTTCAATAGGCTATTTTTATCTCAATGAGATATTTTAGCTCTCGGAAATCTTGTTAGAACATGGTCGAGTTTACGATCCTTGACGAGTTTTGAATAAATTTTTACTTTCGATAGAATCTGAGGACCAAATGGTCCCTTACTCGCGACTTCCTTCCCGGAGGACAGTTGAGCCAATTCTGAGTCTTGCAGAAGCGATTCTAGATCCGGTTAGATCAAGATTCGAATATTAAAACATTAGTGATCCAGGGTTATTGGAGGCCGCTTCCATACCTATCTCCGTTCATTGTATTGAGTTCGTAATGTTTTGTATTAAGCATTACAACTCTGCTACTCGTGAGATAGTGTCAGTAGATGGACGAGTTATTTGCAGTCTCAAGCCTTTGGATGTTGAAAGAAGTTTCGGTATACCTCAGCACCTGAATTGTGTAGTTATTTCTATGGAGCAGTGCGGGCATGCATTCAATGCTGATGTGGACAAGTGCCAGAGTAAAATGGCAGTACGATGGTTAAAGCAAGCGAAGAACAGATTATAGCAAACAATGAGTTTGTGGTGGTACAAGGATGAAATTTTCGATTCTAAATTACACTCTTGAGTGCGTGTCTTGGAGTCAATCATGCAAATGTTTTCGATACGGATGTGATACATTATTGGTGGCACCATATCGGGCGGGGAGCAGTATGGTAGGCATCCTTCATCGATTGATGTTATCCTGGCCAGATCAACTGGTTTCTGATTCTCCATGGGTTCACATGTGTTCTTATCTCGTGTACTTGATAAGCGGCAAGATTAGTTAGAGGACTAAATATGCCGTGGGAATTCTCGGTGTTGAAAGTCTATCATTATTATGATCAGCTTGAGTTCACTAAGGTTGAGCGTCATTTCAAGCGTGTTCATGAGAACTTTCTTGACTTATCGATGAAATTTGGAGCGAGGTTACTGTTGTATCTGTGAGTTGCTAAAGCGTTGATGGATGGTTGGGCGGATTGGTTTATTTAGTTCCTGACATACACCTACATCCAAGTATATGGATTTATAGGAAATCCAGCTATGCTTCGACGTTATCCTTCGGATAAGACAGTCTTTATGGAGTTCCTAAGTCAATTGCATGATGTTCATCATCTTTTATGCCGCAAGCATAGACCAATTGCCAATTTTCCTTTTCAGTTTGGAATGTATTGGTGCAAGACGACAATTGATGCCAAAATTGCAGGACAAGAGCTCAAGAAATATCATCTCAAGTATCTTGTTGAGGCACGTGCCTATGATCTTTGGGGTCATTACACAACTCGCCTTGCTGGACACGCATATCATGAGCCTTCTATGGAGGATTATTGGGAAAACTGTGCGGACGACTTTGAAGTGCGCAGACGTAGCTATGGCTGCTTCTCTCTCTCACAGATTTCTGTTTTCTTGTCAGAAGATGTGGGAGGTTTATCAGATGATGAGGGAGAAGTTCTTCCTCAGTTTTTCAGAGAGCAGGTTGACACACAGCCACTGCTAGCAGTTGATTGGTATGCCAAGGAGTACGCAACAGTAAAGGAAAGGTCATGTAGAGTTATTCAAAACAGTATACTTTACCGCGACAGCAAGAAGACCAGGAGGGTAAGTGTGCCTAGAGCAGAGCCGCTAGTGGTGGAGCCTTCGCTACCTTCCTCATCAAAACCTTAACAAAAGAAGAGGAGTAACCCTCCTAAGAAAGGTCAAGCACCAAACAATTCAAAAGGCAAGGCGCTTGCCACTAATACACGTACGGAGCCTGACAAATAGCCTATCACAGAGCCAGTTCAGAGGCCAGTTCAGAGTCCGCCAGTGCCTGAGGTTCAGCCTCAAGTTCCCACACTAGTTCCGGAGCAGTCACTTGCCCCAATTCATATTGAATTGGATTTAGACTCCCCATCTCGCAGTAGTTCTTCTACATATTCACTTTCGTCACAACCTCCTGTTGCTAGTACAAATCCTTCCAGTAGCATTAGTCGAGATTAGTCTTGGATTGAGACCCAACTGGGAAGGAAGAGGAGGCAGCCATCCTATGTCCTTAATCATTCAGATTTTGATCAAGTTTACCAGGATGTGCCAGACAAGAGGATCAAGAACATGGTCCACATGGAGAGGAATACCGATATGGAGATCGTCGTTGAGACTGCTATACCTCCACAGGGGTAGAGCTTGGACAAGTTGGAATCTCAAGATTTCAAGGTTATCACAGTCAACCTTGGTCGTAGCACACACCAGACTCAAGTTGATCTCTTACAGGTTGCTACAGACAGTTCAAGGGATAGAATGCTGAAAGACGGAGAGGATAAGGCAGCCCTCAAGGCTGAAATCAGAAAGCTTCGTCGGTACATTTCTAGCCTTGTACACAAGTCAGATGTCATTGCCACACTCCCGCCGATGCTTGAGCCTCCAGCAGAACAAGGTCAACTTAATCATTTAGTTGCATATGGCAAGCGTTTGGATGAGTGGGAGGAGGAGTTCGTTGCTAGAGGCCGTTCTATGCTTATAGAGTTATATCAGTTTCCGTACAATGCACTAGAGCTCCGTCTACATCTCCAGGATGAGGAGCGAGACATGGCAATTAACAGACCTCGGGACGAGATTACGATTGCTCACCTGAGTATGGCATATGAATCAGTCACAGATGCAGAAGATAGAGAAGCTATCTACTCTTGGAAAACACGGTTTTCAAGGCAAAGATAGAAGAGACTATGGCGTCAGAATTGGCTGAGAGTAGAGAGCACGTTACTAGTGCACTCCGGTTTGTGAGGACCTTAGTATCTCGCTTACCGTGCTGGTATCAGATTGAGGGTGGTGCCTATGTTGAGCTTACCAATGTACAGTCGGAGCTCATAGCACTCACTCATACTATTTTCAGTGGGGAGACCATTGGCTGTAAGATTAATCAGCTTATAGTCATGTCAGCATTGTTCGATGAAGCAACAAGGAGTAGGGGTGAACTTCAGTCCCAGATCACAGCCGGTGAGGACATGTTGCGCAGGCATAGCATTCTTCGACAGAGTATCAGAGCTCTAGATAGTGATGCAGTTAACAATCTTGTTGAGGGATTGACTGCTCGAGATCACGATCAGTAGACTTCAATTCCCACCTCTCAGAATAGACATTATACACAGGAGTTGAACTTGGCATTACCTTCTCAAGTTAACTCGCTATCTTATCTCATGCATATCTATTCTGAGATCAGCTTTATTTACTTGGAGTTTTATTTAGGGTTTACGTTATCTGATGGTAGTGTTCCATTTAACATGCTTTCAATAGGGCGTGCATGCTTGCACAATTGTCCATTTTAGATTAGATGTTTCGAGTTAGTGATGGTAGTTTCCGGTTAAGCGTATAGTTTCCTTTATTAGTGTTTTGGCAATGAATCTTGCGTACATTGCAAGGCTGGCGGATGACTCAAAGGTATTGATTTTAGGGTTCCCTACACGTTTTGATGTCTATAAATAAGAGTTTTTGCTCATTTGAACATAACTTTTGCACGAGAGAGAAATATATATTGTGCCTACCTTGCCTTCAATATTGCTCGTTCTGTATCTGTTCATGCGTTTTTGCTATTATGATGAATTGTTATGCCACTTGGGTTTCATGCAATTATAATGGTGAATTCTTTCCTTAGATCGACTCTGTTTTGTGTTCAATAAACTTGTTCAGATTGAGCTGGTAGATGTGCCACCTTGCCTTCAAGTTGAGAATGCGACATACGGTTATGTCGTGTGATGTGTGTGAATAATACACTTATTTAAGATTGGTGATAGTTGTACCTTGTCATGTCCTTCTAGTTGACATCTCGAACATGATTAGCCTATTATCGTCCTGTAGGCTGATAGGATGGATATCGAGGGTCTTGTTGGAGCTTGGCAGCCGATTGTCGAATTTTTATCGATTGGCTTTCGTTCCGGATGCTGGGACACCATTTGCCTGAGTTGCTATTTTTAGCAGTATTTGGCACTCAGCGAGGCACCCCTGCTATTTTTAGCAGTATGGTTTGGTCAGGCAGAATCACTCACTTATTCACCAGCTTCAGATGGTTCGCGAATCGGACATATTTTGAGGGAGATATTAATATTTTAATTGTTAAATTAAATATTAATTATTTGGAGCTTATATTATAAGTTATAATATTATTTAATATTATAACTTAAGTGAATATTAAAGGGGTCGACCATCATTGAAAAGGGGACCATTTTTAATTAATCTTTTAATTAAAAAGAGGCGTCCAACTTTGGAAAAATTAAAAGGTGAAAATACAATTTTATTTTAATGATTGCCTTTTTGGGGAAAAGTTGACTTCTTGAGGATATAAAGAATTTTCATTGAAAACAGAGCCATTATGCTAAATATTAAATTTTTGATCAAGTCTTCTTCTGGAGAACGAAGCCTAGGGTTTCTGTTGTCTACAAGCATTGGA
This sequence comes from Sequoia sempervirens, assembly GCA_007258455.2. NCBI lineage: Eukaryota > Viridiplantae > Streptophyta > Pinopsida > Cupressales > Cupressaceae > Sequoia > Sequoia sempervirens. The sequence goes on from VDFB02193520.1 coordinate 38,501, forward strand.
GAACGAGCCATCTTCAGTGTTGCAATTCAGAGACTATGAAATAACAGTTGATCTATTGCTTTCAGAGAGATATCTTCATTCAGAAGCTATCATAGAGCATTCACAGAGTATTTATCTTCGGGGTTTTCAGTGTGAGATTTATCCAGCAAGGATTCTTCAATTAATGCACCTATTTCATTTAGATCTGGAGTCCTTAAGAAAGGCCGTACTTTATTTATTTGCTTGCTGCTGTTCCCAAAGCCGTACAACTCTTGTTGTAGGCCGTACCATCTCAAGAGGCCGTACTTTTCAGTCTAAGGCAAATCGCCTTCTTACTTGGCAGTTTGACTTCATCACTGGAGGCGCATATATCATTGGCATCTTATTCTTTCATCTGGCGCAGGAGAAAGTGGATTTATATTTCAGCTGTACCATTTCATGAAGTTTATCAGCTGGCTGCAATATCAGGTTTTCATCAAATAAAGCATTGCTTTTTCATTCATCTGTTATTAGATCTCTTTGTAAATCACTCCAGTAGATTAATATATTGATTGGCATCATTAGATCTCATATTTTCCATCAATATTGGCATTGTAGTATTTTATTTGGATTTTATATCATTTTCTTGCAAAATCGCATCATATCATTTATGCACAAAAACACCAAAAAAACCAAAAACGTCAAAAACAAGCAAAAACACAGACAGTTTAGGGTTCAGTCAGAACAGGGGTTTCTACAGCCACCTTGCCTTCAAGTTGAGAATCTGTACTTAGTTTATCGTATATTGTTGTTTCCAATAAACTTGTTTAGATTGAGCTGATAGATGTGCCACCTTGCCTTCAAGTTGAGAATCTATACTTATCTGTCGTCAGATAGTCATCCTTGCTCCATTTCCTCATGCTCTGTTTTTTCTTGAGGAAATTGGATAGATTTTAAGTAATTAAACCTAGTTGTAGTTAGTAGTCTGCGAAACCAGAAAATACTTAGCTGCAACATATATAGTTTTCGAGAAAGCCTTGTACCTCTTATAGCTGAGAAAAAGACAGGATATAGTTTAGTTTACTTTCCTTTTCAAAGTACTTTTGTCTAGCACAACGAGGGAGCTTCCCCTCTTAATTTGAAGAGCATTCATTGCGTAGTGTGCATAGCTGTCCGTACCAACTCTTACTCCAGAGGTTGTAGTTGTTACGCCAACAGAATCAACAGCCGAGATTACAAAAATAAACCCTAATTAGGGTTTGTCACAACCAACTACCTCTTGACCAATGAGAAAATTACGTTTGGGGACACTTGTCCTTCTACTAAATATAAACCAACAATAAAATAGAAAGTTGTTGCATGTTGATTTGGAACAATTTGATTGGTTGGAAGATGACGAGGCACCACCTCAGCGTGCTAGATGTCTTCCTTGGTCACTTTGTTTTTCTTCCACGTGCTTGCCTTAGAATATCTTTCCTTGCCGACGACTCTGTCTTTTGTGCTTGTTTCTTCCTAGCTTTCATCTTGGATCTCCTTTGAGATTTTGATTTCTTCTTCTCACTTGCACTTGAGGTCTGGTAGGTCAGCAACACCAAGATCCCTGATCTGCTCTATAGTTAGCCTATAATAACCCATTTTGCGGATATCCTCTTCATCTCTGCATTCAGCCCATATGTCTTCGAAGTGGTACTTGTGGCTGTGATCCTTCTGCAATTTCCTATTCACATTCTAATAATCAAAGTCAAATCTGTATTTGTATGTCCTTATTGTCACGACCTCCATTTCTCCATAGACTGATTTGGCCTTTTGTACACTTTGAATGGTATATCTACCAATCGGTAGTGGAAACTTGAAACCCAGTTTGTGAATCCTCATTCATTCCTTGTGAACTACGATAAGCTGTCTACATAGCTCCATGAGTATCCACTTATCTAAGGGATACCTGGGCAACATGTAAGGACACCCAGTGTAACAACATACCCTCATGTGAGTGAAAGTTGGAAATTGCAAGAATATACACCCGACCTTACTCACCACTTTGTAGGCCTCGTCAGATACTCTCTTCTTTTCGAGAGTTGGGTGAAAACTGAAAAGGAGAGGTGCAAAGAAGGCATCTATGACCCTCTTGAAATGATGAAGGCTTTCCTTCAGCTCCAATTGATAGAAATGTTAGAAGTTTTGTCATTGATGTCAAGACTAATGAAGTTAAAACTGTGTAGTTCATTATTGAGCTTAATCTGTGTTGAAGATCAGATCCAATCTATGTTGAATTCTCAAGCACAACAAAAAGAGAGCGATGCAAGATATTCGACCAGAAATGAATACCCGATTGTGAGACGCATCTTATATTCTACAAAAGCATAAGCGATAATTCTGTGTTAAGGAGATAAGCGACAATTATTCACATTACGACATATCTTGTGGATGAGATATTCTTCAGATTCAAGCTTATGCTCAGGTTCGTGGTTCAGATTTGGATAAATCAAAATGTGATATTCGATATGGTATCAAAAGCTTGAAAAGAATGAACACTAGTCTCATGAATATCACAATGAAAATGTAATCTGGAGTAAAACGAACACTAGTCTCATGCGTATGAAGAGTAAAGAAGATGCGTATGGAGAATAAAATAAAAGCCACGTGAAATGTAATCTGGAGTAAAACAAAAAACACGATCTGAGTGTAAAGAAGATGCTTATGAAGAGTAAAGAAGACATGTATTGAGAATACAATAAAAGCCACATGTTAATTAAGACACAAACTGCGCATGAAACATCAGCTGCTTAACATAAAAGAAACTTAATATAAAAGTCATGTTTTCTTGACTTACTTAAAATCAAACGGTGCCAAAAAGTCTTTCAAGAGGAATGCGCATAAAGCATATTTGTCTTCTTGTGAAAAGACGTGATTTAAGAAGACAAAAACTCAACAAAAGGATGCATTTGAAGACGTGTCTTCAAAGGTACGATTTAATTTAAAAGTTCATATGTAAGCTAAAAACGTTAGTTTTAAAGAGACGTGTTTGTTCAAGGAGGAGCGATCTGTTGGTGTTGAATAGACACATTAATAAAAATTCAGTTCTGAAGTGATACGTCTGTTTAAAAAGGAGCAATCTATTTGTAAAAGACACATCTCTTGAACAAAAAGTCATAATCATTGATCAAAATATGTATAAATATGATTCAAATCAGATTCAAAAAGTTTGGTTGTGAAGTTTCAGGTAATACAAATCAGAAACCCATCTTCTTGTGTGGGCTGAGTGTGAGATTTTTCATCACAAAGGTAGATTGGAGGATTGGGAGAGTGCAGATCTGATTGTAAGTCATTTACTTCATCCATCAAGTCAAGGTTTGGTGCCTTGCATTAGGGGTTGGTGCTCCTTGTAGGTTGGTGCCTACTAAAATTGTAAAGGAGTTGGTGTTCCTTGTAGGTTGTAGCCTACAAAATCATCTCATTTGTAAATCAAGTAGGTTGGTGCCTACTTCTTGTTGATGTGATTTTGTGACCGCACCAATCAGCAGAATAAAGTATCCAACGGCTACTCCATTCTCTCTTGATCAAAGTATTTTGTACGCTAAGATTGCGAGAGAGATCGTACATTCAACTCCAAGGTTCCTTCAATGCAATGGAATACACTTAGTTGGTTTGTTGTGATATGCTGTTTTCATGAGGGGACTTACACAATTGTTTAGAAATTAGCAACTGACAACAGATTAATGAAAAAGGGGATTTTCACGTGATGCGAATGATTTGGCAATAAGGTATGAATTTTCTAAAACTAACCAGAAATGTACTAAATTTAAATGAATACAGGGTTTAGAAAATCTAAGTTCTATCCTAAAGCTGGACATGGGATCAATTTCAACAAGCTTCAACCAGACTTTGCTTCGCCTCGCATTGGACAACCTCTACAAAGTCGGTGCAATCTTCAAGGGGGTAGCAACGAGTGTTCAAGTCACAATTCAGCATAAGGATACCGTCAAGACGATGCATGCCAAGACATGAATCATAACTGAAGTTAAGCTTAAAAAGTATTCCAGTCAACCACACAAGGCAAACTTTCCGTTAGCAAGTTGCTAGTGGTATGGATTAAACGAAACTGCCTTGATCAAACACCACAATACGCAACTAACATCTACTCGCATGAAATGAAATTTATTCTACTTTACGCTACTTTGAAAATGGCTAAGTGATTCAGAAGGACGAAAAAGCCTTGCTAGTGACTCACAACAAAAGATGCAATCATCATCAATGAAAACTCTTTTTATTGAGAGAGTGTTCACAACAACCTTTTACAAAACATTCAATGAGAAAGCTTTCCTTCCTCTTCAAGTTGTGCTAACAAACTAATGTTAAGCTATCTCTCTGCTCTATCAGAATGTCTACTATCTAGTCTGATGATCCGATCTAATGATATACAAATGAGGGGGGGATGCCCCTTTTATAGCTGGCCAAGTCCAATGGATGACTCAGATTACAATCAAATGGAGGGCTCAGATCAAGCCACATAAGCCCTAACCCTAAAAATTGCCAGAATGAGGAGTGGTACAATAAATGAGTCAAAAGGTTCCCACTCACTCCCAAAACAACAAAGGCAATCAATTCCCACTATCAATCATCTAGAAGGTCATCATCTAGAAAGGCATTTCCATTCTCCTTCTCCTTGGCTGCAAAATCAATGAACCTTGTCAACACAGCTTCAACCTCCTGAACTGAGATAGGCGGAATATGATCAAGCTGAAATTCCAACACTATAACTGCCTACCCATGTCGAGTGCAAGACTTTCTCCAAGCAACTAAAACATCCTAAGTGTTTTGGATAATAATGGAGAAAGTTGAGGTGTTCTCAAAGTCATCTTGAACAAAAGTCTTCACCTTTGAAAAGAAAGGTGGCAGTCTACTCCTCAAGCCATCAGCAGTTACCTCCTCAGAAGTTAGCCTCCTAGCAAATATAGCCTCCAATGTGTTCAGGACTTCGTCAAGAATGTTCACCATGGCCTTTCAAACCCTGGCCGAATCTGCCTGTGCTGCATCAAAGAATCCTCGGCCTGTGACAACTGAAGAGTACCAGCCAATGAAGTCATATCTATCACCCTCTTGTATGTAATGTCCCCATTTTGGCCATACGCTCTTCATTTGGATTTAGCCTATTTCCGAGCATCCGTAGGCTACTTAGTTGTGCAAAATTTGGATTTCCTCTTTCAGATACTACTCAGTTGGCATTCAGAGGATGTTGTGCAGACTTACTATTTATAGTAGTTTGCTATTTTTAACAAGTCTATCTTTTGGTAGTATCTGTCTAGCAGCAGTTCAGTGTTCAGTTTGGCTTTCTTTGTTTTGATGTGAACTTACTATTTATAGCAGTTGGCTATTTTTAGTAATTCTAATTTTGGCAGTGGCATCATCAGCAGTTCAGCTCAAGTCATCTTGCTATCCATCAGTTTTAGTATTGGCATTGGTTTTGGTTATCTCCAGGGACTGAGTTTTTGTACTTAGTCAATTTCATGTTTTTCAGTTGTTAGTTACAAGACTCGCCCAAACTCGGCGAGTACTCGCGAGTCCCGAGGCGAGTGACCCTAAACGAGTCCCAGAGACTCGGCAGTCGAGTACTCGCTGAGACTCGCCAAACTCGCTGGACTCACCAGACTCGGTAGACTCGCCGAGTTTTGTGCCTCAGACTCGGCCATTTTAATTAAATTTTAAAAAAAAATTGCAATCTTTAATTTACAATTTTTTTAATTAAATGGTGCGCGCCATGAATGTTTGTGTGGTTTTGAAGGTCTTCATTTGGAAGCGGTGGCGAGCTCCTTCATTATTTGGTATGAAATATTTCGAGCCAATTTTTTTCATTTTTTCAAATTACAAATTACAAGCCAATGCACCCGTTAAGGTTAGTAGCTAAACCAAAACGTGCTGAAGCAACTCTAACTAGAATGTACACCAGGATTCCGATGTGGGCAAGGTGTGAGCATTAGTCAGAGGATCACGAATTAAGCGCTTATGCAAAAGCAACTCTAACAAGGATATGGCGTAGATGATGGCGAGCATATGAGTCGGAAGATCTTCTACCTAAGTAGAAGAAAGAGACTCAGCGTCAAGTATGTGCTGCAATCAACCGCGGTGAGGCGACCATATAGCCGGGTAATTAATAACATTGCTTGAAAAATCTTTGGAAATTTGAAACACTCAACACCCAGGATGTGCTTGCTAACCCAGAATGGGAGAGTAGCTACCATAGGGCGGAGATTTATCTATTACAACAAGAACTGAAGGAAGAATAAGTATTACAATAACGATGAGCAATAAGAAGAACAACTGGTCAGTACTACTGCCAGCTTACAAAGATGTTATTGCCTGCAATATCAAGACTTAAGATGCTCTTTCAAATGATGCATTCAACAAGGAAGCTTCTGCAAAGTATACAATGAAATCTCAACACCAACCAGATAAGGAAGATGCAGATTTTCTTAAACTGTCATACAAATCTGCACTTTTTTATCATAAAACCAGCAACCTATGAATTTACTCATATGCTCATAACTCTCTCGTTTCTCACCCAAATGATCTCAAATCTGATGCAATAGACCCTCAAAATGATGGCACCTAACTTAGTAATAAGAAATGGCATCTAAAAATGGTTATTAATTACTGACACAAATCCCAATGCACTCTAGAAAGTACGGCCTTCAAGGAATGACGGATTTGCATTATAAAATCATACGCTTCGTATTAAAATCTGCAAATATTCATGAAGGGGCGCCTCTAACAGGGAAACACAATGAGACAATACCCAGAACGACTCTTTTTGTATTTTTCAAGTTATGACCAAAAACATAAATCTGCTGTATTAAATCAGCAACTCGAGAAAGGTTATGAAATGCAGAAATCTGAACTTAAAAGCAATAACTCTACAACAATGCAAAACTTACTAGAAAATCACACAAATAATGAACCTCTCTACTGAGTGTCTCTCAAACCTGCAGTCGAGGCTGATTAGAGCATTCCTCGAAGCAATCCCGCAACCATTTCGGCAGCATAACATTAGCATAGACAAAAGATGCCCAAAAGATGAACCAAGTCTCCCTTTTATAATCTCCTGTTGACTTCTCGGAACCCTAAACTCTTCTTCAAATCAAAACCCTAATCCCCTTCATGAAATGGCGTCCTTTTCCTTCAAATTCAATATTGACCATTTTAAAATTAAATTCAATATTTTGATCATAAGCGTCCCTTTAGAGCTAGGTTTGACTTTAGAAAAATAAGAAATAATCCTTTATGAAGGCGCCACCCTCAAGATCACTTTTCAAAACAACTTGAAGTCATCAGACTAGGCCAAGGGGGTCAACGTTATAATATCATATTAAAACGCGACTTTAATTAATTATTACAACTTATCTCTCCAAATGGGCCCCGAAACCACACAAGAGCAAGTCAACAGATCAAACGGAGTCAGAGAGTCAACCATGCCGAACTCAACAGGAATACTGCCAAAAATAGAATTTACTAAAAATAGTAAATTCCAGAAAATGCTCTGAATGCAGAGATGAACCTACCCTTTGCGAAGCTCTCGAAAACCAGAGAAAGAATCCGCCCGTGGATCCACCATCTCTGAGGCAATGACCTCCTCCAAAAATAGAAACCTAATTTATCTTCCGACTAGCCTTCGGGTTTCCAAAGAAAAGGCCAACGGTCACGGGAAAGATCAGGTTTGAGAAGGGGACATTACAATCCGGCCTTCCCAAAATTGCTTGTCCTCAAGCAATACCACCACAATTCCAGAAATTTGAAGACTAATCCATACGCAACAAGTATGATCCCTGGTTCCCAAATACATCTCAGGAAAAACCCACCATGCCGATGTTGCACCACTCTGATCACATCAATGAAAATATCATGCCAATGCTGCACTGACTCCCCTTGTAACTCCAAAGTGTTACCATCTATGATACTCAAACTGGAAGATCTTAAAGGAGGGAAATCAAAATCATGCAACATCTCATGTCCACGATGCCCCGAATTAACAGTATCAACCATACTACTGTCAATCAGAATTCTAAGCAATAGGAAAGATAGTCTACTCAAATCAAACTTGAACTCTTCAGCATACCTCCACATGATAACAAACGGAACCATGACTGCCAATGCGACATCTTCAAATCTTTTTGCAAAGAGGAAGGCAATCCTTTGCAAAAGCTCAACAAATTCAAACTCATGACTCCACATGAATTCCCTATGCCTCAACTGAATTATCATGGCACAACTATGAAGTCTGAAGAATTTTTTCACAATTCCAACCCCAAGAGTCTCAAAATGTAGAATCAAAGCATGGGGTAGCTCGCTGCCATGAACCAATAATGAAAATAAACCATCAGAGTTTGCATCACCAACCTCCAAAGTGGCTGATAAACACGCTAAATTCATCTCTATCAGAAAACTACCACTTCTTTGATCAGGAGTGAGCAACCAACTCTCATGAATGAAAGTAACTCCATAAGTAAGGTGGCTGGTATGCCTCCAACCAGCAAGCTCGTGTCTAAAAATCTGCCCTTTCCTGAGCTGAAAGTCACTTCCAAGAACTACCGATCGATGATCTCTCCAATCCATTTGTTGATGAACAAACGGAACCATCAAATAGCTGGAAAAGAAGGGAACAACATCAACAAATCTGGAAATTTGATCCTTATCCCTCCAAAAGTCTTTTCCATAAATAATAAACTCTAACAACCCAAGTTGAGAATCTCAAGCATGGATACCCAACTGAAAGTGATTTTCAACACATTGAAAAGAAATCTCTACACATTCCCAAGTGCTAGTGAGAACCAAGTGCCTTCTCACGAAACTGATGCCCCATCTAGTAAATCCTTGAAGCTTAACCATGAAAGCTTCCACATTAAGGGAGTATGAAACATAGAGTGGCTTCAATTTCCGCTCCCAAAACTGATCAATATGATTCCAAACATCATTCCTCCCAAGGGATGGATTGTCAAGAGTGCAACTACAAAAGTCTAGTTCACCTTTTTCCCATTCCTCCTGAGTAGTAGGTCTGAAATCTTCACTCGTTGCTGCTGTGATGAAGTTACCAACAGCTACCAAGACTTGTCTCTTCAACACCTTGATGTCATAGATGTTGAAATTACCTTGCTTCGTCACCTCCCATGTAGAACCTTCATCCTCAAAGCCACTTATGCATCCATTACTACTCAACATACGTGGCACATCCTCATGGAGTGATATCGAAGCATCCAAGCACTGGAAACCAGAATCAGTTTCATTCTCCATTTCATCCTCTACTTCATAGAGAGGATTATCATAACTTTTCTCATCACCTTCTTGAAAAAGAGGATTGTCATAAACTTGAAAGTCATTCCTTTCATCTTGCTGCTCCAAATCTGCACATGCAACCTTTGATTTTCTTGTGAAACCTTCAAGATCAAACTCCTCTCGAAGACTATCAATCTCATCAATTACTTGCTTGATTTCTCCAGCTCTTCGTGCATTCTCTTGCTCCTTGAAAAGTTTGAAATCTGCAAACTGGTCTTCAACCTTTCTTAGAGCCAACTGAGTTTCTTTCAACTCGTCCTCTGTTGATTTAAGCTCCAAGGTGAGCTCTTCAACCATACTCTCCCTTTCTTCGAAAACAATGAAGGCCTTCTTTGCAGATTCAACGGCATGATCTTGATCTTCAATCAAGTGTATGTATGCTGATTTCAATGACTCCAAAGAGCCTCTGATAAGTTGCAAGTTAGGAAGAGCAACTTCATCCTTAACTCCACTTCGTCTCTCTTCAGACTGAGCCTTCCAATAGAGATCATCAACCAAATTGTGTGTGCGATCAAATAGGGATAGCGTTTGTACTTCTCTTCCAAAAGATACCTTGCATTGATCTTCCCACTCATGAACATGCAAAGACGGTGAACTGCTGATAGGCTGCAACTGAAAATCAGAACTTCGTTCCTTGCCTTTGCTGCCCTCTTTGCTACTCCAACATTCTTGTACTTCACCACCAACTAGCAGAGAATGCTCATCATCATAAAAAGCATCATACTCCACAAATTCTTCAACCCATTGCTTGCAATCAGCTTCGTGCATTGATAAATCTGATTTGTGTTTAGTAACACTTTCAAACTCTCCATCTTCAAGAGCCATATGGTCTTCTAGCTCTTCTTCTTCATCACTGCCTCCTTGATCAAACATTAGACCAGCATCCAACCTGTTCAAGGAATCATATTTGTCCGCTGTTCGGAAAGTTTCTGTAACCACAAATTCCTCTTTAGTGGCTGCAACCACTCCAAAGAGATCATTATGGAATTTTGTGGAACAATCTTCTTCTTCAAAGACAACTTCTCCTCCAAGGGCCACCTCATAGTCTACTGTGCAACCTGGTTCTTGTTCTTCATCAGGATCAAAGGGAAACTTATCCCACACAGGCTCTTTAACATAACTTGATGCCAACACACCCGGATCCCAAATGCTAGTGGGCTGATTAAGATGATCAACTGGAAAAAACTTATCATGCTCCCCTTGTAGTGATGACTCTTTGAATAAGTCAAGTCCCAATTCACTTAAGCTGAAATCATCAAAAAAGTTTCTCTCCAATGGCTCAGTTTGCTGATCAATCCCAAGACCAACAATGTCACCCCCGAAATGAAGTGAAGAATCTTCAATGTTTGTTGTTTGAAAAACTTCATCTTCATTATCTTCTATGGAACCCTCATGAGAGAGTATGTTGCTGATTTTTTTATGTGAGACTTCTTGGGAAGTTAAGACAGCAACACAAGGAAAATCCTTCCTCATCAAATCCTCCGTATGATCTCGCATGAACTCCTTAGACTCATCACCAACATCATCACTTGCTGTCACATGCCAATCTAGGGAAGTATTATGAGGCTCTCCCATACATTCCTCAACTGTCAAGGTTTCTATATCAAGCTTACGATCATTTTGAGGTGACATATGCACCTTGCTGGTGCTTTCTTCAATATTAGTTGACTGATTTTTCTCTTCGACATGTTCATTTGTGGGCTGCAAACCACAAACAGACACTTCTTCTTCCTTCCTTGCTCCTGCAACCATGGTATGTTCTGTTTCCTCCTTAATCATTTTCTTGATGTAGTTGACCATAGCCCGCTTTCCAGGGTGATAAATCACCGCATAATCCAAAAAGGCATCAAATGAAACATCGTTCTTAAACTCCTCTGTCATGCTTTGATAATCTTTATGGAGTTTGGCGGCCTCATGTTCACATTTCCTCTTGAACTGGCATTCTTTAGAAATCCCAATCAAATCCGACTTCTCAGACTTAGCATAAATCTTTCTGATTCCACACCTTAACTCAGGATCCTTCAATAGCGTACACATATCATGCATTAACTCAAGTAGAGACTTCTCTGTAGTCATCTTTCTCTGTTCGTAGTGTCTGGTATCTCTGTCACTCATCTTACAATTAAATCATTAATTACTTTCACAGGATGGCAGGATCTTGGCTCTGATACCACTGAAATATTCCGAGCCAAATTTTTTCGATTTTAACAAATTGCAAATTACAATCAATGCACCCGTTAAGGTTAGAGGATAAACCAAAACGTGCAGAAAGCAACTCTAACCAGAATGTACACCAGGATCCCGATGTGGGAAAGGTGTGAG
>VDFB02193523.1:0-13230 GCA_007258455.2 Sequoia sempervirens
CAACACTATACTTAAGCCTTAATCCCTCAACCCTCAACACCATACCTTAATCCCTCAACCCTCAACACCATACTTTAATCCCTAAACCCTAGACTCTCAGACCTAATCCCTATACACTATACCCTCAAACTAATACCTTAAACCTTGAAAATTGTCCCTTAATCCTATACCCTTAACCTTGTTCTTAAACACTAAATCCTACACTCTCAACCCTAAAACCAATATCCAATGCCCTTATTCCTAATCCCTATAGCCCATAAAATTAACCTTATACCTTATACCTTCAACCATAAACCCTCAACCCCATGCTTAAAATGTAAACACTACATTCAACCTTGTACCCTAAACCCTAATCTCTATACCCTATACACTTAACCCTATACCCTCAACCCTGAACATACATTCATACATACATACATACATGCATACATGCATACATACATGCATACTTACGTACATTTATATATACATACATAAATTCATACATACATACAAGCATACAATCACACATACACACATACATGAATTCAAACATACAAATATACATACATAAATACAAGCATACATATAAAAATATATATAGAAACACACATACATAAAACAAATATTTATACAAACATATAAAAATAAATAAAACGAGACATAATGCAACTATGTTATAACATGCTTGAGTTATAACTCACTCATGTTATATTAAATACAAACATTCTTACACTCTACACACATTCATACAAACCCATGTACAAAAATATTAAGCAAGACATAATGTGAGTGTTATAATTCGCTTGTGTTATGTCAAAACTGTGACACAATGTGAGTGCATTATGCCTTGCTTTGGGAATCCCCAAGCCTTTGGCTTGGATTCTCTTTTTGATCTCCAATCCAAAGTATTGGACTACCTTCCCAATGTCCAAAAACATGTTTTTGCATATTCTACAAAATTTCACATAGTCTTGTGCATGCTGATCATCTGGTTTGTATGTGTTTCAAGGTTGAGAAAAAAATCACCTAGGTAATGTTAAGCTCTCTCTTAGATATTTAACAATGTAATTTTTTTTACATTTTGAATTTGTTAAGGCTTTCATCTTTCATTTCTTTTGTTTGTGTGTTTGTTTTTTTGTCAAAAACCAAAGTTTGGTATTTTTTACACTAGTTTTAAACATTCATTGAAATTTCAAATAAATTACATTTTTATAAACTATACTGCATTCTTCACATATTCAAAAAAATGATTTTCTATTACTTTTAAAAATTATACAAGTACCTAGAACAACCAAATTTCTATTTTTCCAAATGTGTCCACTTTCAAAATTAGTAAAAAATCATGTATTCATTTATAAATTATCAAAAAAATTGGGTATAAACTAGACATTGTTAACTAATTTCTCACTGAAGAGGTTTTAAAAATACTAAGAAAAGGTTAACCTTTTGAGGGAGCCACAACATAAACTATGTTATTTTTTATTAACAAAAACATCACCAATTTTTGTGGCTCCTTTTTTTGAACCCCTTAATCTCTACCATTTTCAAAAAAAAAATAGTAGTTTAGAAAGTAGACTTGGAGAACTATGACCCTTGTTTTTGTTGCATCTTAAAATTTTAAGTGTAACTATCCTCAATTTCTCATCCAAAGCCAGTATTTCCTAATTTCAAAAAAAAAAGTGGCCACTTAAGACCCCTTTCTGGCCCCTCATCTTTATGCACTTACCCAGGCTCTGATCTAGCTCAAAATCATCAGATAAGGAAGAGGAACCTCCAAATCAACTTTTTTGAAGGTCTACAGGTAGATATAACCACTTGAAAGGTATTCACTTATTAGAGATATATTTTTTCTTTGAATACTAACGTTGATGAACCCAAATTTGTAATTAAGAGGCATTACATATGCATTACGTAGAATCCTAGAACATTTATATTGATGAATAAATGGAAGCTTTTAAAAAGAATGATACATGGGATCTTGTACCATTGCCCAAAGGATAAAAGCCTATTGGTTGCAAATTGGTGTTTAAGAAAAAAATGGGTCCAAATTGAGCTATTGAGAAGTACAAAGTATGGTTGGTTGTGAAGGGTTACTCTTAGGTTGAGGGTGTTGATTATGGTGAAATATTTTATCCTATTAAAAAAATGATATCCATTAGATTCATACTTTCTATTGCTATAACTTATGATCTAGAGGTTGAGAAAATGGATGTGAAAATATATTTCCTTAATGGTGATTTAGAGGAGGATATTTACATGGCATAGCCAAATCACTACATGGTGAAATGTAAAAGTAATTTGTTTTATAAATTCGAGAAATATTTGTGTGGCCTCAAATAGAGTCCTAATATGTGATACAAATAATTTGATACATAGTGTCAATATTTTGGGATTTTGACCATTCTAAATCAGATCATTGTGTTTATTATAAATTTTATGGTGATCATTTCTTATTTATTGCATTATATGTTGATGATATGCTATTTATTGGTAAACATAAAGGAATGATTTTATAACTTAAGTCTCAACTTGCAACTAAATTTGAAATGAAATATTTTCATGCAACTAAACACATTTTTGGGATGGAAATAAAAATAGAGTGAATAGAATGCTAAGGATTAGCTAGAGTAAGTAGGTTAATTCAATTTTACAAAGGTTTAACATGTAGGATTGTAGAACATTTTGTGTTCCTTGTATAGTTGGAATAAAGTTATCTAGCTTAGATTACCCAACATCCCCATTAGAGATGGAATACACGACTAGAGTGCCTTACCAAAGTGTAGTTGGAAGTTTGATGTATACTATAGTCCCCACTAGACAAGAAATTACCCAAGTAGTGGGAGTTCTTTCCATATATATGTCTAATCCTGGTATAATTTATTGGGATGTAGTTAAAATATTTTCTGTAAATTTTTTAGGGAACTGAGCAAAGTATTCCTCTATGTTATCATGGTAATATGGTGGGAGATGGGAATTCCATTGATATTCATGGTTTTTTGGATTTATACCAAGCAAGTGATGTTGATAGAAAGAGATCCACTAGTGCTTATGTGTTTACTTTATTTTGTGGAGCAATCAATTGGATAAGTGACCACTTGTGGATGCTTTTTCTACTAATCAACTTGAGTATATGATAGCTACTCATACTTGTGAAAAATACATTTTTCTTAACAAATTGTGTTCATATATTGGAATTAAACAAGGTATAGTGATAATTTATTGTGATAGTCAGTGTGTAATGTGCCTAGCTAAGAACCCAACATTTCACACTAGAACTAAGAACATTGATGTATAGTATCATTTTATTAGACATATGGTCAAGGATGGTAATGTGAAGTTGGTTAAGGTATAAAATTTGATGAATGTTGTAGATTATTTAACTAAGTCTATGAGCACATAAAATTTTGGATCATGTTATGAGTATATGAGCCTCAAGGCCACTAGCAACTAAATTATAGTGTTAATACACCCTTTGCTCTTGCAAGTTGTTTGACAAGTTGGGAATGTTACAAAAATAGTGTCTCGATCTTGCAATTATGTGAGGTTAATATTTATAGTAATTTTACATTTTAGCATGAATTGATGTGATTTTTTTCCAAAGCTTTAGATTGGCTAAATAAGTATGCTTGTAAAGTTTCAACATTAGATCATGTGTAGATTTAAAGATACTAATTTTTTCACTTTTAAATTTTTAAAAGTTCATTTTGAATGCCTTAGGGGAATTTTTTGGGCATGAAAGTGGTTGTACCCAATGTATTCAATTATAGCTTGTTAGAGTGCTTCATGAGATTTTTGATAGTTCAAACACTTTAACAATTGGATATTGGAATCAAAAGTTATGGCCTCTAAAACTTCAGTCTCTTGAAATGGGAGATGTAAAAACATGTTGGAAACAAAAATGAGTTGTAAATGGGGAGTTACATATAATGGTGTGTGTTTTGAGATATCATAGGCATCTATTTTTGGAGATAAGGATGTGTGCCACTTTTTAGGTGGTTTTAGATCATGGTTTTGTAATACTATTTTATGGTCTTATGCATTGTATCACATATATATTAGGTGCATGAGAGGGAGGTTATGTGAAAGAGACTTATATCTACTTAGTTTTCTTTGAATATATGGTTGGTGATACTCCTATGAGAAATATAGGTCTGCAAGGATGTTGTAATCTTGTTGAATTATGAATAATATATTAGGAAACTTTTGAAGTGTGAGGGTTTTCTCCCACGTAAGTGCACATAGATGAGGGGCCAAAAGGGGGTCTTGAGTGACCACTTTTTTTTGAAATTAGGAGATATTGACCTTGGATGAGAAATTGAAGATAACTACACTTAAAATTTAAAGATTTATCAAAAACAAGGGTCATAGTGCTCTAAATCTACTTTCTAAACTACTAATTTAATTTGAAAATGGTAGAGGTTAAGAGGTTCAAGAAAGGGAGTCACATATATTGGTCCTATTTTTGTTAGAAAAATATAACATAACATCTATTTGGCTCCCTCAAAAGGCTAACATTTTTTAGTATTTTTAAAATCACTTTGGTGAGAAATTATCTAATAGCATGTAGTTTATGACTGATTTTTCTGATAATTTTTTAATGAATATATGATAATTTACTAATTTTTAAAGTGGAGACATCCTGAAAAATATAAATTTTGTCATGCCACCCCTATAATTTTAAAAAACTAATCGAAATTAAAAAAATTGAAGATGTGTAGAATGGAGCCTAGTTTATTAAAATTTAATTTATTTGAAATTTTAATGAATGATTAAAAAATAAAGTAAAGAATACCAAACATTGGTTTTTGACAAAAAATAGACACACAAACAAACAAAATTAAAGATGAAAGCCTTAACATATTCAAAATGTTAAAAAAAATGCATCATTAAATAGCTAAGAGAGAGATTAACATTATCCATGTATTTGTTTTACTTGACCTTGAAACACATGCAAAGTTGATGGTTAGCATGAATGAGATTATGTGAAATTTTGTAAAATATGCAAAAACATGTTTTTGGGCATCGAAAAGGAAGTCCAAGCCTTTGGGTTGTAAATCCAAGATAAAATCTCAAGGATTACCAAAGCAGGATGAAAAATGAGTGTGTTATGGTCTGCATTGAATTTGTATCTTCTCTCTTTTTCTCTTTCATCTTGTTACCTTTTAGGGAAACTATATACGTTCCATTATTCCATTCCATTCTATTTCCTTCTTTTATATAGTTTGAATGTTTAATAAGTTTCCATCTCTAAGGGGATTACTCCATCCATTAATCACCATATTTCATTTCATTCCATTCCATCCATTCCATGCTCCATCCACTATCCATCTCTCACTGTTCTTCCTGTCCATCCTTCTTTCCTCTCCCTCCATCCTCTCTCCTCTCCTCCTTTCCCTTCTCCTGCCTCCCTCTTTCCCTCCTCCCTTTTTCTCTTTCATTTCTCTCTATCTCCACTTTTCCTACTCTCCCTCCTCCTCTCTCCCTCCATGCTTCTCCTCCCTCTTGCACTTGTTCCTATTCTATATCCATCCACCCCTCTCCTCTCCATCCATCTATCTCCCACTCTCTCCCTCCATACCTCTCTCTCTCTCTCCCTCTCTCTCTCCCTCTCTTTCCCCCTCTCTCCATCCCCATTATCTCTCTCTCACTCTCTCCTTCCATCTCTACTCTCTATCTATCATCTCCCTTTCTCTCCCCTCCTCCCTACCCCTCTTTCTCTCTCCTCTTGTGAGGGATGAGGGTGTAAGGTTTGGTGTTTAAGGTATAGGGTTGAGTTTATAGGGTTAAGTGTATAGGGTATAAGGATTATGGTTTAGGATATTTGGTATAAGGTTGAGGGTATAGGGATGAAGTTTTATGGTGTAGGTTTTAGGGTTTAAGGTATAGGTATGAGGGGTGAGGGATAGTGTTCAGGGTTGAGGGTATAGTGTTAAGTGTATATGGTATAGGGATTATGGTTAAGTGTATATGGTATAGGGATTAGGGTTTAGGATATTGGTTATAGGGTTGAGGGTTTTTGGTATAAGGTATAGGGATTAGGTTTGAGGGTGTAATATTTATGTTTTAAGGTATAGGGTTAAGGGTTGAGGGGTAGTGTTTAGGGTTGAGGATACATGGTTAAGTGTATAGGTTGTAGAGATCAGGGTTAAGGATATTGGGTATAAGGTTAAGGGTATTAGGTTTAGGACTTATGGTTTAGGTTTTAGGATTTAGGGTTTAGGGTACAAGATTGAAGGTTAGGTTTAGGGTTGAGGCTTGAGGGTATAAGGTTAAGTATATAGGGTATAAAGATTAGAGTTTAAGACATTGGGTATAGGGATTAGGGTATAAGGTATAGGGTTAAGGGTTGAGAGTGTATGGTTTAGCACTTAAGAATATGTTGAAAGGAACAAGACAACTGAGGGGGGGGTGAATCAGTTGTCACTAAACACAATCTCAAATCTCAAACACTTATAAACTTCACAACCACTTTAATATGTTATTAAGTATGAACATGAAATGCAGATAACGAAATGAAAAATCAACACAAGAGATACTTGATTTATGTGGAAAATCCAATGAGGGAAAAACCATGGTGAGGATTAACTCACAATATCAAGTAATTCCAAAACCAAATACAAAGAGGCTCACTACCTACAAAAATGACTCACTGTCTAACAAGGAGGATCACTACCTATAGATACAAAAGATAACAGAAAAGATCCACCACAACAAGTTACACACATCAACAACCTTGATTAGAAGATTGTAGACACCATCAACTCATTGCTTTCAGAGATATGACACATTAAAGTACTGCTACCTCAGCTCACTTTCACACAACTCTGCTTCTAAAACTTGTGGCATTTGATACATAAATTCATAACATCTCAACTTGTATTTATACCATATTCAACCTTAAAAACTTTCTCCAAGGTTAGCTATAGACACTTCATTTTACAAATTCAAATTAGGTCAGAAACTCAACATTCCTATAGTGGAAAGGAATGAGAGAAGACCAAACTAGCACTTAACCAAGACCCAAAAAAACATCTTAGATTAATCACATGATTCCTTAATTGATACTTATTCTTCGTATGAAGTGTAGACACTAGGTCAACCAAACCTAATGGAAATACAAATGAACTTTGAAGTATACACTTCTGCAACAAGAAGATAACATGAAACCACATAAAACGCTTCACCATGCATGAGAACACATCTCAAATACCTTTAGATTCATCTGCAGCAAATGCAAAAAATTCCATACACAGAACACCTTCCATCAGTCCATTCAGACTGTACAGACACACAATGCTAGAACACGTCTTCTAGAGCACCAAAACATGAATTTTTTTTCCAAAACACAAATAACATCATTACAAACCTTCATCCAGATCCATAAGACCATAAACAAATCAATAGAGGACTGTGGAGTAGAAAATTTTCTCCCAGTCCATATACAAAAAACTCTGCCAAACTAGTTCACACACTGATGAACACAACTTTCACTCTCCATCAAACTAGAAACTACAATCCAAGAGATACCACCAACAGATACCCATAAACAACACTTTAGATCTATACAAGCATAGGATCAACACAAAAGAAATGTAAAGCACATACTAGAGCACATTCTGAACGCATACACAACTCTGTCTTCACTATTTCTCAAAAAAACTTGGCAACTCAACATATCAACACACCTGCAACATCATAAAGATAGCTTCATGTAATTGCAACATCTCAACTATACATGCACAACTTGCAAGACCTTGTACTATGTTAACAACAATGACAACATTAATGACCACACCACCAAACTTTCTCATACTTGTAACAATCCCCCCCTTTCTCATTGATGGCAACACATGATGTGAAAAACTATCAAAGAAACACTCTCCCTTTTTTTAGATTAGACAACCTACACAACATTCCTGCACACCTAATAATCTCCCCCTTTTTTAGCTACTTATTTTTCTCTCCCCCTTTTCTCTTTCACTATTTTTCAAAAGAATCTCTCTCCCCCTTTGAAATCAATGGAAAAATCCAAAATCTCCAATCACTTCCCCTTAGGAGTGCACCCACACATCTCATACTACAACAATGAAACTTTCTACTCCCCTGTAGAGTAGACCCATTCATCAGTCCAGACAAATGAATAATCTATAGATCCATTGGATTGATGCAAGTCCATGCACACCTAGTTCAAAGAAGGAGGACCAATGAACCCCAAATTCTCCCTAAGATACTCAAAAGTATACTTTGGAAGAGCCTTAGTAAATATATCTACAATTTGATCCTTTGTAAACACATACTCCAACTTGACTTTGTTCTCCAATAACTTCTCCCTCAAGAAATGATATTTGATAGATATATGTTTTGTCCTTGAATGCATTACCAAATTATTTGAAATGTTTATAGCACTTGTATTATCACAAAATATAGGAATATGATCATCACACATCACTTCTATGTCCTTCAATGTTTGCTTCATCCATAAAACCTATGCGTAGCAAGATGCTACAACAATGTACTTAGCTTTTGTAGTGGATAAAGAAATTGAATCTTATTTCTTGCTTAGCCATGAAACCAATCTTCCTCCAAGAAAGAAAACAACACCACTTGTACTCTTCCGACCATCTACACAACCAACCCAATTTGCATCAGTGTAAGCACTTAAAGTAAAATCAGTATCCTTAGGATACCACAAGCCATAATTTGGAGTGCACTTAATATATTTGAATATCCTCTTCACAACTGTAACATGTTCTTCTTTAGGTTCTGCTTGAAATATTGTAACCAAATATACTACATGCAT
The DNA here is from genome assembly GCA_007258455.2 of Sequoia sempervirens. Taxonomy (NCBI): domain Eukaryota; kingdom Viridiplantae; phylum Streptophyta; class Pinopsida; order Cupressales; family Cupressaceae; genus Sequoia; species Sequoia sempervirens. The sequence continues at coordinate 8,783 of VDFB02193523.1, forward strand.
GATATCTGATCTTGTAGCAATAAGATATAACAATCCACCAATCATGGATCTATACATGCTCTGATCAACTTTAGCAGATTCATCATCTTTACTCAGCTTGCATCTAGTCACCATAGGGGTACTAATTGGTTTGAAGTCATCCATTACAAACTTCTTCAAAAAATCTTTGCCATACTTAGATTGTGAAATGAATATCCCCTTATCAGTTTGATTCACTTATAGCCCAAGGAAGAAATTGAACTCACCAATCATAGACATTTGAAATTCTTTTTGCATCTCCTCTACAAATCTATGACACATACATTCATTTCCTCTAAAGATTATATCATCAACACACACAACTAATAGCAACATTTTTTTTCCTTCAAACTTGAAATAGAGATTACTGTCTGTGGAGCCTTTGTTGAATCTTTGATGTGTCAAATATCTATGCAATATTGCATACCATGCTTTGGGAACTTGTTTGAGTCCATACAATGCCTTTTTTAATTTACAGACCATATCTAGTTTTTCTAATAATTGAAATACCTTTGGTTGTTCCATGTACACTTCATTCTCTACCCTTGTCTTGAACACTTTGAATCTATCAAGAGCTTGAACATTCTCCCTAAGAAATGCAACCCATGTCATTCTAGAATAATCATCAATAAGGAGCATGAAATACCTATCACTATTAAGACTTCAAGTTCTTGTAGGACCACAGAGGTCAATATGAACCAATTCCAACATTTCAATAGTTGATTGTTCTTTTCCTTTGAAATTTCTTCTTGTTTTCTTTCCAAACTGACAACTTCTACAAATATTATTGGTAGGATTTGTGATTTTAGGAAGATATTGGACAACATCTCTTGAATTGGTCCTGATAAAATTATCAAAGTTTACATGTCCCATCCTCTGATGCCATAGTCAACTTTCATTAACTTGAGATACAAGACACTAATCATGAACACCCTTAAGCTAATAAATGTTTCCATATGTTCTCCTTCCTACAACAACCACAATTCCAGACTCTTTTCTGATCTCACAAGTGTTAACCTGAAACACAAGCTTGAATCCTTTGCTACACATTTTTCCAACACTCAAAATATTATTCCTTAAGCCCTTAACATAATAGAAAACATCGGTACTGTATTTTCCATAAAAACTAATAGTTCATTTTCCAACAATCTTTGCTCCAAAATCATCTCCAAACATGACTAATCCACCATCATACTTTTCAAGGTTAGTGAACTTACTTTTTTCTCCGGTCATGTAATTAGAGTAGCCACTATCAATCACCCAATAGTCTTCGTCTTGTCTAGCATGAAATGTAGTAACTAGAGTACCTTCCATCTCATCCTTCTTGTTCTCCAGACCACTTCCCCTTGCACATCTTCTAGAGTTAGTAGACACAGATTTATTCTCTAAAGCTAAAAACAAGCATTCATCATCAGAGATCCTAGTATCTTCTCTAACATGATAAAATCTCTTTAATTTCTTATCCTTTTTTGTCTCTATTATCTATGTTCTTCTTGTGTATAACTCTATTTGGACATCTTGAAGCATAGTGACCAATATTTCCACAACTGAAACATTTAAAACGAAACATACCTTTGTACTTACCAATACCTTTCTTCAACTTCCTTGTAAATTTTGCTTCCAACTCTTTTCAATTATCACTATATGTATCATCCTCTATCTTTGTAGCTTTAAAGGATGATTGTATCTTCTCTTTCTTTCCAAACTTCCTCATCTCAAATGTAGTCAAGGTGAAAAATAGCTATTCTTTAGTAAACTTCTTAGGATCATACACTTCTTCAATAGCTATAACCTTATCACTATAACTCTCTAGTAGAGTCATCAAAATATTCTCCATCACATCTTCATCAGTCAAAGTACCACCTTGATTCTTATCTTCATTCACTACAATATCAACCCTCTAGGAATAGCTTGCAATATCTTCACCTTCTTCCATCTTCAAGTTCTCATACCTACACTTAGCTGTTAGCTTCTTTGAAAATTGCACTCTATCATTTCCTTCATAGATATCTTCCAACTTTTTCAAAAATTCATAAGCAGTGGCCAAAGAAATAACTTTTGTTCACTTAGTCTTAGATAAATCACTGTAGATTGCATGCCTTGCTTTCTCATTTTCCTTATAGGTAGAAATATCATCTACAGAAGAAGGATCACTTTCTGGTGCAACATAATTTGTTTCCACAACCTTCTAGGTCTTGTAACCAAGAGAGATTATGTAACCTCTCATTTCCACTTTCCACTCACTATAGTCAGATCCATAAAACATAGGGATTTTAAATTTTTGCTCCATCAGATCTACCTCAAGCGGTTAAGCTCTTCTTCAAGGAACCAAAGCTATGATACCAATTGTTGAAAGGCACAAGAAAACTAAGAGGGGGTGATCACGTAGTGGTTTACAATTTTGGCCAAAGTAGACATTGAAATTATTATTTTTAACTAAATCTTCACATTCAGGAACCTATAGCGGCTAAACCGTGAAGAATTTGAAGATGATGCAAACTAGAGTCTCGTCACTTTTTGTCTGTAGATTTTAAAAATATTTTTTTTTTCAAAATTTTGGAATCAAATTTCACTTCTTTTTCCATCTCCCGAAAATTGATTTTTCAAAAACATGTTTAAAAGTGGCCTTTTTACCATATAGCGCTTTTTTTTCCATGAAGATAAAATTCTAATTATTTCAAATTTGATTTGTAACTCTAATATCTAGTGCTTCCACTTGGTTAGATAGTTTTTTTATTGAATATTTTTTCCTTAATCAAGTTTCAAAGAGTCAAACAAATTACAATTCGGACCACCCGTGGCCATTATAGCAGCGTAACTTTTTTTGTATATATTGAAATTCAAAAAAAAAATTGTTGGATCGAGGACTTCAATATCTGGTGCACTCATATTTTTCAAAAAAAAATTGATAATCTGTTATTTTTCCACATGTGCAGAACAAAGACCCTCATTTTAGATGAAAAACCTATGTTTAATAAAGATAAAAAAACAAATACATAACAAAGAGCAAAACATATTAAAATTATATTCATTAGATAGCTTGTTCTAAGGAATACCATAATCTGAAATCAATTTAAATGAATTCATTTGATCCCCAAAGCTAAATCAAAAGTGATTTTTTATGCGGCATTTTGATAGATTATTAAAGGAGGCAGCATTTTTAGGTATGGTTTAAAACTAGCGGGTTCATCAAGGGGTTTTGATCCTAAGGTGATTTGATCAAACCCTCTTCAGTTGGAATCCTTAAAATGGAACTTTTTAAGGCTTAAATCATTATATTTTCTAAAAATATGTAATTTCAGCTAAAATTTGTTCCTCTCGGGAATTGTAAACCACTATTATGACAACACCTGAGGGGGTGAATTAGTTGTCACCAAACACAATCTCAAATCTCAAACACTTATCAACTTCATAACCACTTTAATCTGTTATTAAGTATGAACATGAAATATAGATAACAAAAAGAAAAAGCAACACAAGAGACACCTTATTTATGTGGAGAACCCAATGAGGGAAAAACCACAGTGAGGATTAACTCATAATATAAAGTAATTCCAAAATTGAATACAAAGAGGCTCGCTACCAAGGGCTCACTACCCAAAATACAAGGCTCACTACCTACAGAAAGGACTCACTATCCAACAAGGAGGCTCACTACCTAAAGATAAAAAATATAATAGAAAAGATCCACAACAACAAGTTATGCACATCCACAACCTTGATTAGAAGATTGCAAACACCATCAAATCACTACTTTCAAGAATTTTAAACATTAAAGTACTGCTGCCTCAACTCACTTTTGCACAACTCTGCTTCTCAAACTTGTGGCATTTGATACATCAATTCGTAACATCTTGACTTGTATTTATACCATCTTAAACCTTATAAAATTTCTCCAAGGCTGGCTACACACTTCATTTTACAAATTCAAATTAGGTCGGCAACTCAACATTGTCACAGTGGAAAGGAATGAGAGCAAACCAAACCAACACTTAACCAAGAACCATCAAAACATCTCATATCAATCACATGCTTCCTGTAGACACGTAAAATGTATCGATTCACATTGTGCATCTGATCTTGACTACTAACATCATTTCATCCTGAATCATCCCTCGTTCTAACCGTTTAATCAAATTCTTTTATTTGATTAAATTCATCAATTTCCTCTCTTAATTAAATAAATCATTTTATCTAATTGAGTCTCTCTCTTTTGTTAATTAAATGAATCGCCTGATCTAATTATCCCTATTTAATTAAATAATCTATTTTATTTGATTAAATTTTTAAAGTCTATCTATTAAATAAAATAAAATAAAACCTTATTTAATTTGATCTAACATCATCTCCTTTAATTAAATAAATCAAAATCTTTGTTTAATTAATCTCTTATCACATTCTTCTCATTATTTGATTTAAATAAATCCATA
>VDFB02193524.1:0-33130 GCA_007258455.2 Sequoia sempervirens
ATCCTTAGAAAATGCCATGATACCTTCTCCAGTGGAAAATGTAGAGCTAATTCAAATAGAAGATGATAATCAACCCTCTCCGGCAAGTACATAAATCTTGGGATCAGATAACGACACAGACATCGAGGATGGAGAATTTGAGGAAGGAATGATTTCCGCCCTCAAAGGTATTCAAGAGGACCCATCCGTCCAGGAGATCCAGGATATGCAGCTAGTCCAAGAAATTCAAAGTGTGCCGGAAATTCAAGAAGAACAAGATGTACAGGACATGCCAGACGTCCAAAATCAAGAGGACATGATTGAACAGCCAACGGTACCTGAGTGGCTGAAAGAAAGATTGAAAAGAAAAGCGCCAATGGAAGTCCCGGAGGAGGACAATGACACAGATTTTCTGGCCAGATTAGAGCAGACTGCCCCGAGGAAGAAGGCCAAAAAGTTCTCAACTATTCAAAGAGATGAAGCTGGAAATCGCACGGTGCAAATTGCAGTGCCTGCGGATGACAAGTTTCAAGACGAGATTGCTCCTGAGGAATATGCTATCACAACTGTCGACATGGGTCCGGCAACAAAAGAACAGGAAGTCGAAGACTTGGATAATTCCGTGGCCACCATCAAAGCCAGATTAGAAAAGGAAGTTGCCAAGAAAAAGGAGTACAAGAAAGAAATTCAACGTCTAAAAGACTACATCCAGCACTTGACAAAGCCACTAAACGAAGGTGAACAGGTGGCGCCTTTACCTCCAACTGCTTCACAGGAACCAGATGCTAATTTTGAAGAGGAATTGACAACAGCGAGGGAGGCTAAAGATTGGATGGTTGGAAGGAAAGAAGAAGCGTTGGTATTTGCAGAAAAGTTGGCACATATAAATGAACAGGCTTCCTTCATACTTTCACGAGTTGCAGATCTTGCAGAGTCATGGAGCAGTCTCGAGGACATTCAGAGCAGGATCATCCCATACATCCGGGAACTGAAGGGCATTTCAAAGCAACGGTTGATCGAAGATAAAGTTATTGAAGCTGGAGCAGCTTATGACTTCAACGGATGGTACTATGCTCTAGTCTCGAGAAGGGGAGTCCTCGAAAAGGTGAAGCAAGACAGTGGTAGAGTTGAAGAACAAGTAAAAGAAATTCAAGGTAAAATCTATGAGATGGCTGCAAATATGCTAAACAAGGAGATTGTCCGAAGGAAACACTTGCGGTCAAAGATTCTGAAAGAGCAAGTACAAAAAGTTTTCTCCACCACCGGGCCGATTATGAAGGAAGGCTTCACCAAAGTGTTCGAATTCATGGCCATCAGAAGTTCTTTCATGCTACAAGAGCCAATATGGGCGAATGTGTTTGCAGAGTGTGCAGAGAACCTGGATTTGCTGGAGTACAACGTTAGCGTGCTGCCCGACATTGCTATGGAGGAGGTCGACCTGATAGTGTCCAGGTTCGCCGAACGTGAGGCTGCACAAGTGGATAAGGATGACACTCCAGTTGTCTAGTGTTTTCTTCCAGTTAACTGATTGTGGTTTTGGAAACCCTAATTAGGGTTTAGTTCTGATTAATCTTGGCCATTGATCTTGAATCAATCTCGGCCGTTCTTTGTAATTTGAAAAACTATATAAACCCCCCTCCTCACTCTCTCATTCTCATTAGAAATTGATTAGAAATTAGAGAATCAGATAAGGCTTAGAAGTTAGAGTTAGAGCAGATTTGAGATAGATTGTAGAAATAAAGAGAGAGTTTGTATGAGATTGTTGTGAAAACACTACTTTAATAATGAAGTTCAAATGCATGAGGTGCCTTGAATACTTGGTTGTTGAATAGTTGCATGGTCGCATATTTTCTTTCTCTCTTAATAGATTTGAATTAAAATGTATGTTAGAAGAATGATTGATTGATAACGGAGATTAGTGGAACCGAGCTCATACTTTCTTTGGGTGGATGATTTCACTCAATGTGCAAAGTTAGACTGAGCTTTACTGTGGACGCTTAACTTCAGTTTGAATAATTGTTGTTCGATTTGATGGCAATTATTTATCATGTGAAAATCACAAGCACATTCCTAGAAGATTGCACTTGCTCTGCGTAGTTGTCGTTGAACGTGGCGAAACAGAGTATGGTTTATTTGGTTTCACTTAGTCTTCGTCTTCTCTTGAGTTCTTAGGAGTAGTATAGAGTCTCTAAACCCTAAATCTTTTTTCACTTTTTTTATAAAATCAAAAAAATCCAAAATGGTACTGCATTTATGTCTCTCCTTTTTCGAATAACTTGCAAAATCTTACTTGTGCCCACAGCAAATCACATCTATACCACAGAGCCTATCCGCGTTCATCTTAAACATTGGAATTACCCTATGACCTCACTTGCAATCTTAGCATAGGAAGTAGTTTTTCAAGAGAGAATAGAGCGTCTGTGACACTTTGTTCTAAGGTGTTTGTTGTGTCATAAAACGTAAATCAACAAGTCCGTGAGCAGGACATAGAGAAGACTGCCTTTCGATGTCATTGTGGGCACTTCGAGTTCGTAGTGATGCCATTTGGGCTCACTAATGCGCCAGCTACCTTTCAGTCTACGATGAATAGGGTTTTTCATTCATTGCTGAGGAGGTTTGTGTTAGTCTTCTTCGATGATATTCTCATATACAGCAGGACATGGCAGGAGCACTTGGCTCATTTGGAGACCGTATTGAGTATTTTGGAGAGGGAGTCCTTGTACGCCAAGGAATCCAAGTGTGACTTGGGGATGACCGAATTGCTATATCTAGGTCATATTATCAGTGCAGATGGAGTGTGTATGGATCCTGAAAAAATCCGCGCCATTGTTGACTGGCCTACACCGGCAAACCTGACACAGTTGAGAGGGTTTCTCGGTTTGTGTGGTTTCTACCGTAGATTCGTGAATGGTTATTCACGATATGCAGCCCCGATGACAGATTTACTGAAGAAGGGGGCATTTGTTTGGACTTCTGAGGCACAGGAGTGTTTTATGAAGTTCAAGGAGTTGATGACGACATGCCCTGTTTTGGCACTACCTAACTTTACGAAGCCGTTCGAGCTTCAGTGCGATGCATCAGGTAAAGGCATTGGTGCGGTGCTTATGCAGGACAAGCACCCGATTGTGTATGAGAGCCGCAAGCTCAGAGGACCAGAGAGACTGTATAGCATATATGATAAGGAGATGCTTGCGATTATGCATGCCTTAGCAAAATTTCGACAATATCTTGTTGGCAGCAAATTTTGCATTAAAACTGATCATAATAGTTTGAGACACTTTTTGGGGCAGCGAGATCTCAATGATAGACAGCAGAAGTGGGTCAGTAAGTTGCAGGCTTATGACTTTGATATCTCATATATCAAAGGTACACAGAACGTAGTGGCTGATGCACTTTCACGTAGACCACATTTGAGCGCTATGGTTCACATTTCAGAGGACTGGAGGCATATGATAGTGGCAGAGTATGCCAAGGACACTTGGGCCTCCAACATTGTTGAGGGATCGACAGTTGATACCAGGTATACGCTTGTGAATGACTTGATCATTTACAAGAACAGGATATTTTTGATCCCAGGTTCAGAAGTGAAGAACATAATCATGCGAGCCTTTCATGATGTACCGACTGCAGGACATCCCGGGTACTTCAAGACCTACAGACAGATTCGGGAGAGATTCACCTGGAGAGGACTCAAGGCTGATGTTCTTCAGTACGTGCGTGAGTGCCCTGCTGTCGCATTGGTAACAAAGCGTAGAGAACACGCCCCTCTAAGCAGGGTTTATTGCAGCCACTTCCGATTCCCCATAGGAAGGGGAATGCCTGGCTGATGGACTTTATTACGGCTTTGCCTTCTAAAGCCCGTGGGGGCTTGATTGCATATAATGTAGTTGTGGATCAGCTTTACGGCATGCCCACTTCTTCCGACATTAACCTGCTGGCCAGCCTACACGTAGCAGGTATTCTTCATGGTATTTAGACTTCATGGGTTGCCTCGAGCATCGTGAGCCGCATTTAGGATAGTCGGTTCCCGAAAGTAACTTCCGCAGAGGCATCTGCACTTTGTGGGACCGAGCTCACCGGTTAATTCAGTTACCACCCGCATCGATGGGCGACGGAGATTGCGAACAAGTGGGTGGAAGGATATCTCAAACTACATCATGGGCAGCGTATGCGCGGGTCAAATGGATACATTTGTGTGAGTATTGCTATAACTCCTCGACATTCCATATGACCATTCAGAGGTCACCTTCATGGCGCGTAATGGGTATGAGGCCGAAGCTTCCTTTGATTTGCTACCGAGCTTACGAGTGCCGGCGCAGGAGGTTGCTGCGTGGAGAGTCGATACTATGAGGGCTCTCAAGGAAAATATAGCCAAGGCACAAAATCAGCGTAAAATGCGATGGATCAAGAGGACGGAGAGGCATTTCGAGTGGTTGGTGGACATGGTTTACCCCTATGCCATGTTCTCTATTTCCTCGCCAATGTACCCACTCTAGGAAGAGTGGACGTATAGCTGGGTTTCACGCGCATTACGGTCCTTTCTGACTCGGTATGGTTGGAGAGGTGGGCTTTATGAGCTTGAGCTTCCGGCAGAGAGTAGGGTACACAACGTTTTTCATGTATCATGCCTCAAGAAGGCGTTGGGTCATCGTGTGGTACCGTCTGCAGTTCTACCTCCCTTAGATGATGAGGGAAAGCTGATTTTAGTAACGTCCATCCCGAGTAGGGAGAGATGTGAGGACCATCAAAGGGAATATCTCGTGAAATGGAGAGATTTTCCGCTGAGGATGCTACGGGAGAGCCGAGGATATTCGGCAAAGATCCGGGTATCGGTGATTTCGTTTTGAGGACAAGCACTTCGTGAGGGCGGATCCGTCCCTTCCTCGACATCTCTGAGTACGATTGGCCTATCATATAACCCTTGTATCGATAGATCGATAGAGGGTCACGCTGGAGCCATTTCAGCTGGGCGAGTTTGATCACTTGGCTTTCGCTCGGGTCGCCCCGAGACTTCTTGCTGCTATTTTAGCTTGGCAAATGGGACCCCTGCTATTTTTAGTAGTATGGATTTGGCAGTGTTCAGAATCACTTCAGTGTTCGTCAGCTTCAGACGGATCAGTCATCGGATGAATAACGAGAGAGATATTAATATTTAATTGTATTAATTAAATATTAATTATTTGATGATTATAATATAAAGTTATAATATTATATTATAACTTAAGTGATTCTTAATTGAGGGGGGGGTCGCCATCATCAGAAGGGGCCAAATTGACAATTATATTTTATTATAAAAATTTGGCTGAGACTATGGAAAGATTAAAAGAATTAAAAATCGAATATTTTAATAAACCCTATTATTGAGAAAATCGCACTTTTGAGAAATATAGTGTTTTTGCATTGGGTTTTGGGCCATTATGTGATTATTGTGAATGGAAAATTGATCAACTTGATCTGAGCAAGAAGCTTTAGGGTTTCAAGTTCGAATTCCTTGGGGAACGAGCCATCTCCATTGGAAGCAGTTCAGAGGGTGTGAAATAACACCTGATTTATTGTCAGTAGAGTTTTCTTCATCCAGAGGAAATCATCGATCTTCAGAGATATTTACATTCAGGGTTTTCAGAGTAGTTTTCATTCAGAAGACATTCATTCATCTAGGCGCACATATTTCTTGGAGATCTGGAGAGTTCTAGAGAAGGCCGTACATTATTTATTGCTGCTGTACCTGGCCGTACTTTGCTGCAGGCCATACTACCTTCCTTGAGCCGTACCTTTGTCTTGTGGAGAAAACGCCTACCATTCAGGTCAAATATCAACTTCATTGAAGGCGCCTAAGCATCTGAGTCCTATCCAGAGCACCTGACGAAGGAAGAAGGAACTAATCATTGCAGCTGTACCAGATTTCTTCATCTACAGCTCGCTGCTTTTACCAGGTTTTCTCAATAAAAATTATTGTTTTCTTATTGCATGTTATCAGACATTTATTGTAATCATTCCGGAGGAGTAATAAATGATCTGGCATAAGTATTTGCATTGGATTCAGTAGATTTTCGGAGTTAGATAATTTTAAAGAATTTATTTCCAAGTTATTGCAAAATCGCATTTTACCCTTATTGCTCAAAAACCCAAAAAGATCAAAAATTGCAAAAACAAACAAAAACTCAGTCAGATTCAGAAACAGGGGAAACCAGGGGTTTCTACAAGCTCCCCCATACTGCTAAGCATTGTATTACTACTTATCACTACCTATAAAATAAATGCATTATTTTCTATGTTCTTGTGCAGTTGTTCGCTATATGCTTTATGATTCCAATCTGTTGCCTTTTCTTGTACCTCAACTTGTGGTTTGCTAGTGTAGCTTTTAGAGATAACATCTAGAGTCGATGCCAGGGACTCAAATGTCACTCTGCAGCTAATCATCTAGAAATCAGACTTAGTTCCATTGGCTCTTCTACTGTGATCTTGGATAATGCAGTCTAGATCTATAAGTCTGTTGAGGATTGCCATTTGGAATTTGTGCAAACTTTTGTGAACTAGAGTTGTCGTGATCAAAACACTTTGGAGATGTCAAAGCAGTGGTCGCCAATCAAGTCTCATCATGTTGTTACTTCTTCAGTCGCCTGTATTTTGGAGGGCCTCCACTTGATTTTCATGGTTAATATTAGTACTTAATGTTGCAAAATAATTTTATGTGAGCAACATTGTCTCTTAGAGAATTGGATTGGAGGAGAAAAGGAACAGGCCTCAACAGACTTAGCTACTGAGTATGTTGAAGAGTTGGCCTAGTTGAAGACTAGGATGACTGAAGTTGGCACCTTGCATTAGAGCACTGATCATTTCAAGGGCAAGCTATAGGATTTTGTTCACATGGTTACAGGCCACAAGAATAGGAAATCAGTGTACAACATTGTTCGAAGCGGCAAATAGAGGAAATGTACACACTCCAAGCTGTAGTGAAGCATCTGCAATTTACTAGGACCACTTCTTTAGGTTCAGTTGGAGCCAAGGTATTGTCACTTCCCATAAAAAAAAGGAACCCTTTCATGTGGACACTACATGGATAGCAAATAAATAAATAAGTAAACATATTAGTCAAATACATGGGGAGACAAATTCGATAGAGGTATGGGCATCCTGGGCAACCCAGTCAGAAGGGACCATGAAATAAATGAGAGGAATTGGTCAGACATGGAAAGGAAGGTAGCATGACACGGCACCCATGCCCACAAATGACCAAATTCTATAGAAGGCGTGGGGAAAAAGACATGGGTTAGAGCTATGAGGACCCTGCACGACCCCTGGACTGGACACACACGCTGTTGGGAGGGAGACGTGAGAAAAGGAAGGCAGCGAGAGAGCTCAGGGAGAGGGCACACTAAGGAGAAGAGGATGGATGGGAAGGAGAGGGAACGAATGGAATGAGTGGCGGAGAGACTTGAAATATTTTGAGCCAAATTTTTCAAATTTTCAATTGCAACAAGGAAAGCAACTACGTACTGCGAATAGCTCTAACCAAAACGTTGTTGAAGCAACTCTAAACTGTAATGTACACCGTGATCCCCGGGATGGGCAAGGTGAGCATTGGTTAGAGGATCTAATCAAAATAAGATAGTGTGAACTCTCTAACCAAGCAATGGCGCCGATGATGCATGCAGCATATGGTCGTGAGGGTTATCTTCTACAATGTATGCATCGAAGGGTCCTCAAACACCAAGTATGTGCTACCAATCCAGTATGGAGTTGAGGCGACCATATGGCGGAGTGCTAAGAATTACAATGCTTTGAAGGGAAATAAGCTAGAATGCTGAAGTAACTCGACACCCAGAATGTGCTTTCTAACCCGGAGGGGAAAAGGAGCTACCATAGGGCGGAGATGTAAGATATTACAAAGCAATTACAAAATGTAAAGCATGAGTGTTACAAATCATGAAAAAGCAGGATTAAAGAACTGTTGTCAGTACTACTGCCAGCTTACAATAATTATGAATCCCTGCAAGATCAATATTAGAGCTCTTCAAAATTGTTGCAACAACAAGGAACCTTTTACAAAGCCTTTAATGATTTCTTAACTCCGATCCAAGGAAGAAAATGCAGATTTCTTAAATCTGGTTATGACAGACCTGCACTTAAAATAAATAACCAGCAACACAGAAATTCAATGAATAGCTCAAAACTCCCTCAACTCTCACTCAAATTGTCTCAAATCTGATGCAATAGACCCTCAAAATGATGGCGCCTAACTTAGTAATAAGAAATGCCATCTAAAAATGGTTATTAATTACTGACACGAATCCCAAGGCACTCCAGAAAGTACGGCCTTCAAGGAATGACGAATTTGCATTATAAAATCATAAACTTCGTATTAAAATCTGCAAATATTCATGAAGGGGCGCCTCCAACAGGGAAACACAATGAGACAATACCCAGAATGAGAATGTTTAAGATTTGAGACTTGTGAGCAGAAATATACATTCAGCAGTCATGACCAGCAACTCTGAATTGACAGGAAATGATAAAACTCAACTACGAAGGATAGGAAACCAACTATAACTGAAAAGACAAATCAATAACACTCAAACCTCTCAACTAGTTGCTGTCTTTCAAGCAAGAAGAAGAGCCAAGCTAGGAGGCCTTCATTCCTCGAAGCAATCCCAAAGCCAATCTAGCAGCATAACATTCCTGTAGACAAAAGATAATCTCAATGATAACCAATGGCCTCCTTTTATAATTTTCAGATGATCTTTCTCGAAACCCTAAACTTCCTTTTCGAACCAAACCCTAATCCTCCAATAGAAGGCGTCCCACTTTTCCAAGCAAACTTTGACTTTTAATAATACTTTATTTCCTTCTTGAAATTGGCGTCCAATTTGAGCTTGGCTTAATCTTTACTTTATAAGAAATATAATTAATTTCTTTCAATGAGGCGCCCACCCATAAAGACATCTTTTAAAACAACTTAAAGTGACGAGCAAGGCCAAGGGGGTCAATGTTAAAATATAACATTAAAACATGACTTTAATTAAATAATTCGACTTATCTCTCCAATTGTGCCCCGAAGCCATAAATGAGCAAGCCAATTGATCAGTCTGAAGTAGAAAGTCAACCATGCCGAAACCAACAGGAACACTGCCAGAAATAGAATTTACTAAAAATAGTAAATTCCTGAAGATGCTCAGAATGCCAAGAAGAACATATCACTGCGAAGCTCTCTGAAAACCCAGAAAGAATCCGCCATTGAATCAACCAACCTCAAGCAAGAGCATCCTTCAAAACAAGAAACCCTAATTTTACCTTCCGAGTAGCCTACGGGTCTCCGGAATAGGCCAATGGTCACTGGAAAGATCATGCTCGAGAGGGGGACATTACAAGACTAGCTGGATGGAAATGGGAGAGAAAGGGGTCGGAGGAAGGAGCAGAAGGTGTAAAGCCAGTCTCAACATCCTTTGGTACCATCGTCCCTGCCTGTGTTGAGAGGAGATTTTTTAAAGAGATTATGGACGCCTATGAAAGCATAAGTGATAGAGGAAGTTTGCAGCCCTTTTTGGGACCGATTTCCTCTATTTGAGGAGCACAATTTAGGGGTATGCGAGGGCGAAAACCAGCAAAATGTATGAGAGGAGGAGAAAGGTCAAATTCGTGGGTCTTGGAGAGGAAAAGACATGAAAAGAGGTAGAGAAGAGTTTAGCTAAGAGGATTGTAGTCTGCAATGGAATGTCCAAAAATGTGGCTTTAGGGGATGCCTCATAGCCAAATTTATTCAAAATGGGATTGTTAAAAATAAACAACCTCTTTCTTGCCTGAGCTCGAATGGGTGCTCGTTTGTTGGAAATCTGTGTACAACATGAGTGGGTTGGATAGAGGAATGTCAGCCTTTGTGATCCTCTATTCAGGTAAGTTCATATGCCTCTGAAAAGTTATGATTTTCTTTATGGGAAATTTTAGCTGAGTTTCTTTTATGGAAACCTTTTTAATGGAGGCTCAAATTCTCTGCAACGTACAATAATGATCATTTCTCTTGATTGACCCATGTTTTCTCAACAACCTTTCTTAAGAACTTTGTTCATTCCCAACTCCTCTGTAGGCAGCTTTCTTGACACTCATGGGATGTCATACAAGTTGAATCGAAGCTAATAACTCATTGACAATAGACAAGATATTGTTTCTTACTTGATTTAAACCTGGTCTACATGCTCATAAGAGAGAACAGAAGTAAACAATAATGTGAGCCTTTCAAATGAACAGTAAATGGAGTTTTCCCCTTCGTAATAGAATAACCCACTGTTTATGTGAGCATCTCCATAAAGATTTGTGGGCAAAAATATAAAAAAAATGAAAGTAATGAACTATCTATTTCCTGAGATTAGCTAATTAGTGTTTATGTGGCATATTTTGATATCCAATAATTTATATTCAATTAAATTTATATTCAGAGCATAGTCTCTACAAACCATAAACAAGAAACTTGTGATATATACCGTTAAGGAATATCCTTATTAGCAAATTAAGTAGCTACACGAAATTTGTCAATTCACTGTATTTCTTTTAAATGTTGGCTGCACGATGGTGCTAATTTATGAATAAATTAAAAGTAATAGACATAATGATTGCCACTCTTAGAAGTTATAGACCTGATTTCATATTTTAGAGCTAGTTGTATGGCTAGCCATAATCACCACATTTACAAAGCTTATGACTAGAGTTTAATAAGGAAAAATTATATGCAATTCTCTCTTGAATATGTTCAAAAGATTATGATTTTTCTTGTAGCTTATATAACATGAAATTGGGGATTATCCATTGTTGTAGTTAAAAATTGTTAATTCAAGTTGATTTATGCTTATATGTGAAAAGTGGATAATCAATAAATTGAATAGTATATTTTCTTATTCTTAATTATGATACAATTTTATTACCAGGTGCAAGAAACCTATTATTACATGGTGTAGGGTGAGACTCGTGAACTTATACCTTACAAGGTGAAAATAGATTAACTACTTTAACAAGTGGGGTAATCATGAGTAAACCTTTTTGAAGTTAGTTTCCTTAAGATATATGTTCAAAGTTGATATAATTGAATTACTTAAAATATATTTGAATGAATCTTTATGGTACAAGATTCACTTGAAATCAAGGTGTTATTATATATATAACTTGTTATCCTATCACCAATATGGGAAAACACATGGCTATGAGAATTGGTAGAATTTGCTTTCTACTTGGAGGTCTTACAATAACCATCTCCCATGTAAGAAGGATTTTCAAAGATTAACTTATGATATTAATATTCTATCAAACTATTTATCCATGGTATGTTTTAAACCAAAAGGGTGGATTTATTACGAGTTATGAAGAGTTTCTAGCAGGCTTGTCATTAACAGAAATGTTATATAGCAGTTCTGATACCATTATTCTAGAAATAATATTAATACCCCAATAGCTATAACCACCTTCCCTAGGCTTTGTATGTGATGAGACCTGCTGGCTCCCAATCCAAACCCCTGTATTTTTGCTTATCTTTTTTATCTTTTTTAGTTTTTTAGAGAAATTTCTAGAGAGAAGTAGAAGGGGCGTTTTGACATAAATGCTCATAAAACTCAAATTTGAGCTAAAATTTATAGAATGGAAGTGCAAAAGGTATTAAATAACTGAAACAAAGAGATTACAAGTTACAAACATACCCGAAATGCTCCAGATTATTTAAATAAGAAATTATTCTAGTTTGCCAGCCAAGAAAGGTGAAAACTAACAAATCCAAGCGTAGAAGACTACAAAATGATTTCTCCAGCTTGGAAACTGAGGCAAACAAATTGTAGAAGCTAGGCGCCAAGGATGCAAGAAAGAAATAGCCAAAAATGAAGGCGTTTTAGCCTGTAGGAGAATCACGACTTCCCAAAGGAGTATGCCAAGTGTTGTACCCAAACCAAATTTTTTGCTTCAAGGCATTTTGCATTAAAAAGTCTAAATTTTGCTAAAATGATGTAGAATACAATTTTGGGCAATATCAAGTATGGAGTTTTTGTCAATAGTTTGTCAGTCAAAGTCAGTTATATTGAACAGAACCTGAAGCAGAGACTCAGAATGGAGCGTTTCACGATAGAGGGACATCTCACGACATCATTTCATGTTGCATACGGTCATTCCAGTGATCGAGACAGAGTTTTCAGTAATTAATTATGAAGATTTCTCAGAGGAAAAGCAAGAAAGTGCAAGTATAGCCCAGGGGCGCCCAACTTTTTGAAGGTCAAGATTTTGATAAAAACGTTCAAGCATCCAGTCAATCTCTTCAGAATTGGTCTGGCTATCCGATAAGCTATCCAGCGAAGCTTTCCGAGACCCACAACTTCGGCAAACAGCGTCAGAAGTTGAAATCCCTAAAGTTCCAGATATGAGAATTTTGTCACTTTCAGGCAAAAGCGCAACTCTAGCCTGAGGGCGCCCATCTTAAAGAGGAGGTAAATCTTGGTATTTCTGATAGCGGATACAAATAACTGTTTCCTCACTAGCCCCGCTTTATCCAACGATATCAAACGAGCCAACTGAAGTTTTAACTCCGCGAAGTCAACCAAAATCAGCTTAAGTCGGAGTTTCTATCGCCGGAAGCTTCATGGTTCTCAGCGTAAGTACAAAGTTAGGGGCACCGTCGAAGGACCTTCGATGGCGAATTTGCGTATTTATCTTCCTAATATCAGTAATACTCTAGCCTAGCTCCGCCGATGCACCATTCCTCGCTTGTCAATCCATCGCTCCGTGGTTGTGGCGGAGATTCTACCAAGCACGAATTTACCGTGGACCAACAAACCATTTTTTCAAGCAGTATTTCTACGCCTAGAGGCTTCTAGCCTTTTAGTCACGATGAGCCCGCTCGTTCAAGTTCACGCTATTGAGCCGCAATCATTTTATCTATCAACGAGCTTCCATTGCCAGCCTTAGGGGATTTTACCGCCGACGCGCGAGGTCTTTGGTGCACATCGCAGCGAAGATATCCTCGAAATGGCCAAGTTCCGAGCGGTAATTTTAATTAAAATACGCACTGGAAATTTTGAGGTCTTAGAAGCAGTTTTCTTGCCTCGTTATCTCCAGAGACTTCTCTTGTAGGCCCTTATGGCTGTCCGTTAAAACAGATAGTGCCTGAATCGGGTCATCCCAGCTCCAGTTATCAGCGTTTAAAGTAGGGTACTTGGATGAGCGTTCAACTTTCGCCAAAATGACAAAAGTGCAACCATGAGCCAGGGGCGCTTTTACTTTTGAGGCCCTTAACACGCCTTTCGTGTGTCAGACACACAAATGCTTGGATGCGTATTCCGCTTACGCAGCGGAGCTTCGCTCGCCGCCAGTGGTTCACCGCTCACCATCAACAGCCGCTTTGAAGGCCGTGATGGGCGCTTTTGGGGAAATGGCCAAGTCCTCGAACCAGAAAGCACCGAATCGTACTTAATTTTTCAAGGGTTAAATGATGGATCAAAAGAGTGTCTCCTCAAAGATAAATTTCTTCCTTATTTAGTATATAAGGCTTTCCGATGAATTTCCCATCATTTTAGCATCACCCACAACCGGAAATCAGCTTGCCGTTACCGTGATGTTGTCAGCCACGAGGAGTTAGTAAAAAGTGCAATATCTTGAGCAAATGGACGCCTATGAGCTCAGATGATGACTTTTTGGAATCGGTGAAGTCCAATGGTGAAGCCTAAAGCTTCATTCAATTGTCAACTGGAGTTTCAAATATTTTACATATTTTAGCATTGAATGGCGATTTTCTATTTTTGGCGCCTTTGCTATTGCATAATAAATATTTTATTATTATTTATTTTTGAACTTCCAGTCAGTGGCAGTTCAACTGAAATGGTCCAATTGAAAGGCTTCTATTTTCAGCTGAGGTTTTAAATCTTGCAGTTGTCAGATTGATGCGAATTTCATCTTATTTAAGCATGGTGCCATCTTCATTTATTATTCACAAAGCTAAAGAGAAATTCGTTTTTCTTAAGAGAAATTCATATTTTTCAAGCAAAATTCATTTTTCTTCAAGGCAAAGGCGTATTATCAAGCAAAATTCGTTTTTCTTCATTTACAAGGCGTATTTTCAAGGGAGATTCGTATTTTTCAAGGCAATTCATATCTTCAAAGTCAAAATTCGATTTTCTTCAACCAAAAGGCGAATTTTAGCAAACCAAAGGCAAATTCTTCATCAACAATCATTGGCGAAGACATCAAAACATTTTATTTGCAGGTACAAGTCAAAATTATCAGCAGACTTCAAACAAGATGGCGATTTTAGCAGAAGCAGAGCACTAAAAACTTCTTTCTTCTGTCTTAAATTCTTCTATTTCTCGTCTTAAATTCTTTCGCATGTTTGAAGAATTGGCGACTTTTGGCAAAACAACCATTCCTGGTTGATCTGCATTATTTCCTCGAGAAAACCATGTGCTTAATTTTATAGAATTTTTACCCGAGCATCTTCTCTCGCAGGCCTAATTTTCAACCTGAAAATTCCCTTGCATGGTCAGAGTAAAGTCAATTTTCGCAACTTACACTGGGTTGTCTTAGAATCTTCTTTTGGACAAAACCCATATCTCAGATTTTCGCCGAAAATAACTCTTCATAAGGCTATTTTTAGCCTCAACAAGCTATTTTTAGTTTTCCAGAAAAATTGTCAGAATATAGCCGTGTTCACAGTCAATAGGCGAGTTTTTCAGAGTACAGTACACACAGACTGAATTCAAGACCAAATCAGTCTTAATTCATGATTTCGTTAGAAAAGCTGAGACCGATTTGTATCAAGCCACAAAAGAGATAATGGCCATCACTTCAGTCACGGAGCCGCCAAAGTTATAAGTCAGTTAAATGCTAGTTTGAGTGTGCAAAGATTGCCAAGATTGCTCAAGTTGCTGACATTCAGATGCTGATGCAGTTGGCAGCCTCGTTGAGGGATTGCTTGTTCGAGATCACGACTCAGAGATCTCAGCTCCCACCTCTCAGATAGACATTACACACAGGAGTTAACTTGGCGCTACTTGTTCAAGTTAACTCGCCTTGTCTCATGCATATCTATTCTGAGATTAGCCTTTACACACTTGAGTTTCTTCTAGGGTTTTACTAACTGATGGTAGTCTTCCAGCTTAACTCGCTAATAAGGACGCAGCATGCTCGACAATTGTCCATTTTTAGATTAGATGTTTCGGTTAATTGATGGTAGTTTTCCAATTGACTATATAGTTTACTTCATTAGGGCTTAGCAACAAAACTTGCATGCATTGCAAGAACTGTAGATGACTCAAGGTGATTTTAGGGTTCCCTACACCTTGATGTATATAAATAAGAGCTTTTGCTCATTTGTAAATAACTTTTGCTGGAGAGAAAAAATATATGCTGCGCCTACCTTGCCCTCAATATTGCTCTTTTGGTATTTGTTCATGTGTCTTCGCTATTATGATCAATTGTTATGCCACATAGGGTTTCATGCAATTGTAATGGTGAATTCTTTCTGTTTTGTGAATCTTTTATCATTACGATCAAGTGTTATGCCACATAGGGTTTCGTGAGATTGTGATGGTAAATTCGTTTTGTGAAGTCTTTACTACTTTGATCAAGTGTTATGCCACATAGGGTTTCATAAGATTGGCGTGGTAAATTCTTCCCATAGTTTAGGTAAATCTGTTTTGTGAATCTTTATCATTACGATCAAGTGTTATGCCACATAGGGTTTCGTGAGATTGTGATGGTAAATTCGTTTTGTGAAGTCTTTACTATTATGATCAATTCTTATGCCACATAGGGTTTCATGAGATTGTCATGGTAAATTCTTAAATCTGTTTTGTGCCCAATAAACTTGTCTAGATTGAGCTGATAGATGCGCCACCTTGCCTTCAAGTAGAGAATCTAAACACGTTTATCGTCTATAATCATCCCTGCTCCATTTCCTCATGCTCTGTTTTCTTGAGGAAACCGGATAGATTTAAAGTAGTTATCTTAGTTGTAGTTAATGATCTGCGAAACCAGAAAATCCTTAGCTGCAACGTTTTGGTTTTCTTAACCTTGTGCCTCTTCCACCGAACAAAAGATAGGACTTAGATTACTTTTCTTTTCCATGCATTCCAGCACAACGAGGGAGCTTCCCCTCCTAATTTGAAGAGCACTCATTGCGTAGTGTACATAGCTGTCCGTACAAACCTGCACTCCAGAGGTGTTAGATTTTACGCCAACACCAAGCAAGAACAAAGTATGACTTTTTGAAGATCCTGAGAGTCCTTTATGAATCAAACCCTCTGCAGAAGAATGGCGTCCAAAGGTGAAGCCTACTGCCTTATTTCAAATTAGAAATTGCTGAAAAGAAATCTGATGAAGCATAGATGAACTTCTGGATGAAGCTCTCATAGGTAATCATTCAACTGGTATCTCACAGCCTCACAATTACAAATTCAATGAAGAATTGACGCTCTCCAATGAAGGTTTTCCTGAAACCCTTGTCCTCAGACAAAAATCCACAAAGAAGAATAAATTATGCAAAGTCAAATGATCAAAGATGAGTTTGATTTGCAATTTCTCCCTTTTATGCAAAAAGGCACGCACTTCTTGAAGAGAAACGCACTTTTGGTCATTTAAATACATTAAAATGTATTTAATTACCTTTTCAATAGTTATAAATTAAATCTTTGAAGTGGGTGCACCTTTTGAGTCACTTAAGTGATTTAATTTATCACTTTATAAACCTTAAGTCACTTTTAGATTTATTTAAGTGATTTTTAAAATCTTTTTATAAAATCAATTTGACTTTATAATATTCCATTTAAGTTAAATAATTAACTTAACCACTTAAATAATCATAACTCTCTCCAAATTCAGTATTTTTTTGTGCCGTCAGAAGCTGGCAAACACTGCGCTACAGATGCCTACACTGAATCCGCTACTGGAATGAAGGAGTGGGAACGTCAATTACCCACCAAAATGGCCACTGACTCCCTAAACAAGAACTGTCAGCCTACGAGAGTTTGAGTAATAGGCTAACCATCATCAATCAAGATAATGCTGAAAAAGGGGACATTACAGTCCGCCCTCCCGGAAATTGCTTGTCCGCAAGCAATCTCAACAACAAAGAATCAACCACTCCACCAGGATCCCAAGGATAGTGCCGTAAAATGTCCCTACTGTCATCAACTGTCTCCTGTAACTCCCAAATTTGATCAACTAGATCATCATGTTGTACCCTATCAATCTCAACACCATCTGTCACAGGAGAGAGGAACTCATAAGAAAGCAAGTCAAACTGCGGACAACACCTGCTCCCTAAAATTGCACGAGATATGCTATCATCCAACATGTCTAACACGTGCATACCAGAATTGTGCATCCGAAACAGGTCATGTACATGATGACTGAAAGTGAAACTGTGTAGACTCCTGACTATGTACACACTAGGAACCTCCTCAACGAGCTCTGTCTAAAATCCTGATGCACTAACGGAATCTCCGATACTATGATTATAGCTCACCCCTAAATTAGGGTCAAGAGTAGAATCAACATCCACCTCAAAGAGCAGATTATCACAAGAAGATGTAGCATCTGCCTCATAAAGAGGATTGTTTACAAGAAGATGTAGCATCCGCCTCATAAAGAGAATTGTGCATCCGAAACAGGTCATGTACATGATGACTGAAAGTGAAACTGTGGAGACTCCAGACCATGTACACACTAGGAAGCTCCTCAACAAACTCTGTCTGAAATCCCGATGCACTAACGGAATCTCCGACACTATGATCATAGCTCACCCCTAAATTAGGGTCAAGAGTAGAATCAACATCCACCTCAAAGAGCGGATTATCACAAGAAGATGTAGCATCCGCCTCATAAAGAGGATTGTTTACAAACTGAGCCTCATAACTGTTCTGATCCCAATCAAATACCTCTGACCCCACGGAACTAGAAGCAAAATGATAACCCTCCTCTAGAATCTCTTGTTCTATCTTCTCACTTTTTTCATTGATAAGAATGATAGATCGCATACTCCCATCCTTAAAACCAGCTTGCTGGTCTGTTAAATCAGCAATGTCATTACCCTCATAAAACCACTCCATTTGTCTATTTGTACCGTTAGGTTTAAGAGGACAATTGTGATTTTGGTCATAAGGAGCTTTGCAATAGAAACATATCTTCCTTTTACGCAAATCATTTATTGTTTTTCGGTCCAATGGAGATGCAAACTTCATTTTTTCATCAACATTTTCTGATTTGCTATCACTATAGGATGAAGATGCTTCTGCATTTGAAGTGAACTTACCACGTGAAGCAGTAAGTTCCATGCTACGAGCTTTTCTCATAGCTTCGTGCAAGGTAGGTGGATCGAATGCCTTGATCCAACCTTTCATTGGCTCGTGGAGACCTTCTACAAATAGAATGACAAGTCTCCTCTCTGAGATTCCGGTAACCATAACCGAGAGCTTCTGAAACTCACCAACATAAGACTCCAAACTACCCAACTGCTTCAGTTGAGCAAGGTCTCTGAAGTAAAGTTCTGGATCATGCCTGTCAAACCTCTCAACCAATTTGTCAGTGAATTCCTGGTAAGAAGTGATCCTATCATGATGGAGTGTGACCATGCCATGGTGCCACCAGTCATGTGCCACGCCATCCAGGTGAAGTGCTGCAAATCTTATGGCATCCTCTTCTGCCATTGGACGTAGTGTCAAAAAAGTGTCTAGTTTGCTCACCCAGGCTCGAGCTGTGACTTTGCCACTGCCATCAAAATTAGTTAAAGTAAGTTTGTTGGTAGCCTGCCTTAGATCATTATACCTGTTTTCAAGCTTCCTATCTGTCCAGTTCCTGCCATGCTCTCTTTTCTGGCTTAGAAATCTGTCGAAGTTAAGGTGATCCTTAACTCTTTGGGGCAAAGCATCCCACTCATCATGCTGTGTCATGATGTTATTTGCAAAATTCACGTCACCTCTCTCAGCCACATTCTCCTCAACAGGATCATTTCTGATAAATGTTGGCCGAGAAGGCCTGTCATAGGTGTGTATTGGAGTAACTGTCCTCTGTCTATCTCCATGTACACTACCTTCCTGATCCGGATCCCAATTCGGCCTTCTTTGAATGATCAAATTTTGGACGTTGGTACTTAGTTGTTGGAGGATATTTGCCACTTGTTCCTGTCCTGCAACAAGGCCTCTCAGTACATCTCTGGTCTCCTTGTCCTCGTCATTAATATGGTTCTTGTATGGTCCTTCCTCATCTTTGTCAGCCATGTTATCCAACTCTAAATCTTTGTCCTATTCGTCAAATGGAAATGTTGGAAACAGTTCAAAAGTACTCTGATAACCAGGACCCTTGCGTGAGTAGTACCTGTCAAACCTATTCTGATGTGACCGCATAGAAACTGCTAACCCTCTAGGCTAGCAGGATCAGAGCTCTGATACCACTGTGATGAGCCCTGCTGGCTCCCAATCCAAACCCCTATATTTTTGCTTATCTTTTTATTTTTTTTAGTTTTTTAGAGAAATTTCTAGAGAGAAGTAGAAGGGGCGATTTCACATAAATGCTCATAAAACTCAAATTTGAGCTAAAATTTATAGAATGAAAGTGCAGAAGGTATTAAATAACTGAAACAAAGAGATTACGAGTTACAAACATACCCAAAATGCTCCAAATTATTTAAATAAGAAATTATTCCAGTTTGCCAGCCAAGAAAGGTGAAAACTAACAAATCCAAGCGTAGAAGACTACAAAATGATTTCTCCAGCTTGGAAACTGAGGCAAACGAATTGTAGAAGCTAGGTGCCAAGGATGCAAGAAAGAAATAGCCAAAAATAAGGCGTTTTAGCCTGCAAGAGAATCATGCCTTCCCAAAGGAGTACGCCAAGCAAGAACAAAGTATGACTTTTTGAAGATCCTGAGAGTCCTTTCTGAATCAAACCCTCTGCAGAAGAATGGCGTCCAAAGGTGAAGCCTACTGCCTTATTTCAAATTAGAAATTGTTGAAAATAAATCTGATGAAGCACAAATGAACTTCTGGAT
Organism: Sequoia sempervirens; assembly: GCA_007258455.2. Classification (NCBI taxonomy): domain Eukaryota; kingdom Viridiplantae; phylum Streptophyta; class Pinopsida; order Cupressales; family Cupressaceae; genus Sequoia; species Sequoia sempervirens. The sequence goes on from VDFB02193524.1 coordinate 19,981, forward strand.
GAAGCTCTCACAGGTAATCATTCAACTGGTATCTCACAGCCTCACAATTACAGATTCAATGAAGAATTGATGCTCTCCAGTGAAGGTTTTCCTGAAACCCTTGTCCTCAGACAAAAATCCACAATGAATAAATTATGCAAAGTCAAATGATCAAAGATGAGTTTGATTTGCAATTTCTCCCTTTTATGCAAAAAGGCACGCACTTCTTGAAGAGCAATGCACTTTTGGTCATTTAAATACATTAAAATGTATTTAATTACCTTTTTAATAGTTATAAATTAAATCTTTGAAGTGGGCACACCTTTTGAGTCACTTAAGTGATTTAATTTATCACTTTATAAACCTTAAGTCACTTTTAGATTTATTTAAGTGATTTTTTTAATCTTTTTATAAAGTCAATTTGACTTTATAATATTCCATTTAAGTTAAATAATTAACTTAACCACTTAAATAATCATAACACTCTCCAAATTTAGTATTTTTCTGTGCCGTTAGAAGCTGGCGAACACTGCGCTACAGATGCCTGCACTGAATCCACTACTGGAATGAAGGAGTGGGAACGTCAATTACCCACCAAAACGGCCACTGACTCCCTAACCAAGAACTGTTAGCCTATGAGAGTCTGAGTAATAGGCTAACCATCATCAACCAAGATCATGCTGAAAAAGGGGACATTACATTGTATCAAGGTGACTAAAAATTCAGTAACTATGAGGTTCTAGATACTTGTAAATATTGAGGAATTATCATGTATGTAATTATGTGATCATTTGGGAAAATTCTATTGTAGTTGCCAAAGGTATAATAAATTCCTTTCATGTCATTTTATCCTCCTTGCTTAATGGAATAATAGGACATGCTATATAATTCTAGAAGGGTATTTGGGTATTGGGGAAAAGGCTTTCGTTGACTACTAGATATGAATTGACCCCTTGAATATAACACCCTCTATATTTAATCTATTATGTGAATTTTGATTGGAAGTGGTTTCCTATGTGTTTGTAGGCCAAGGTAATTTCATGTTGAGTAATAATCTTAGCCCTATGTTGATAAGACAAACCTTGGGACATTCAAGTTGGTTTATAAATAATGTTGGGTAGAGTTTGATTAATGAAATTGCTATCTTCAAGGGGAATGTTATTGTATGGATTGTATGGTTTTCCAAATGGTGAACTGACTTATGACTCTTAACTATTGTCAACTATTATTAGATGAAGGGAAACAAAACCTTGGTTATTGGAATCCGTGTGTAGGTCCTTTGAGAGACCTTGTAAGGAGAACTACGTGTGACTTTGATCCGTTTGGAAGTGGGTACGTAAGAGGTCCTTGGGCAAAGGATGCCTTTGTGACCTCAAGTTTGTAGGGGGACAGTCTAGGGGGGGCAATAACTCCTAGATGTTGGCGTTGTTCTAATTGGTTTGACCTTCTCTCTTCAGTAGGCTTCGAATGAGGCTGATGGGTAGTGGTTACCAGTTGAGTTGAGCTCACCTCGTGTTGGTACTAAGTGATTTCTATTGTGTATTGTGAATAAAATTAACCTTAGACTCATATGATAATGTAAAGGCTACTAATTCAGTCGATTGAGATCTACTTATTCTACGTTAATAATCTATCTTCCAGTTATAGTGCTGAGCATGGGACAAGGAGCAGTACTATTATGCTCAAGATTGACAGGTGTCTAGGGGCAATACTATGCTTGAAATGGACAGTAGTCAAGGAGTAGTACTATTATGCTCGAGATTGACAGGTGTCTAGGGGCAGTTTTATGCCCGGGATGGACAGTAGTCAAGGAGCAGTATTATTATGCTTGAGATTGACAGGTGTTTAGGGGTAGTACTATGCTCGAGATGGACAGTATTCAAGGAGTAGTACTATTATGCTCGAGATTGACAGGTGTCTAGGGGCAATATTATGCTCGATATGAACAGTATTCAAGGAGCATTCTATGTCAGTGATTGCCACCCTTGGTTGCTTAGCCGTCCGATGGACTGCATGGAAGAGAGTTTCTAATGAAGGATTGGTAACAGTTTGACCAATCTTATAGTATATTTTTGGCATATCATGATGTGGAAATGGTATACTCAACCCTATTGAGTTGAGGGTGGACCCTTGGTGTAATATGAGATGCATTGAATCCTCCTCCTAGTTGTTCGATGGTGCAGAAGACTAGAGAAAAGGATGGGACCCACAATGTAGGGCGCAATGCACTGAAATTTCTTTTCTATCTGGGATGCACTAAGGGCAAGTGTGTGTTAACCAATGTTAATGTGTTTGCCAGTCACTATGGTATATGTGACATGTATGAGCCAATCACTATTGTACTTATGATGTACATATGAGCCCATCACTAATGTACTTGTTATGTATGGATGAGGTCATAGTTGTGATGTGATGTATGTATGAGCTAGTCATGGTTGTGATGTGATGTACATATGAGCTCGTCATTAATGCATTTTTGATGTGCTTATGAATTAGTCACCTCATGTATAAGTGATGTATGCTAGAGCTAGTCACTATGTATATGTGACATGATGGAGCTAGTCACTATGTATAAGTGACGTATGTTGAAGATAGTCATGGGGTATTTATGATGTATGTTGTAGCTAGTCACTGTGTATATGTGACATATGTTGGAACCAATCACTATATAAATGTGATGTGTATGAGCTAGTCACCTTGTGTATATGTGATGTATGCTTGAGTCACTCCCTATGGGAATTGGGGAATTATGGAATGATATGAACATTGTGTATTTGTGTATGGTTGCACACTACTGATTGGTAATGTTTGGTATGGAACCATCACTTGATGGTGATCAGACATGTCATTATTTTACATTGGGCTAAGTTGATAGCTCACGCTTAATGAATAATCATGGTTCAAGGGGAGACCAAAGATCTCATACAAGAGGAAAGTATGAACTCCCTCTGACATTGGTGGTGAACTACAAAGCCTTTGATTTCCTACAATAGGCAGGGTCATTAGGAATGAACCCTCAAGGCTTAGGTCTAGATCTAGGAATGGCCTTAGCTGTAGGAGCTTACCACATTTGAATATAAGTATTTAAGTGGTGACGACTAGATGATGCCACCATGGTAAATGGAGAAGTTATGAAGTTATCATTTCTAAGCTACGTGGATGTAGCTCAATTGATTAAGTTGGTATTTGTTATGAATTGTATTAAGAAAGAAAAAAAATTGGTAGCAACTGAGGGGTGGTTGTTATAGGTACCTCTTGGGATGTCTTCTTCCTCAGCTCCGCCTTGATGTATCTGTTGTATCCATCAGATGTGTCAAATGAGACTTCAACTTTTCTTTTGTGGGAGATAAATATAAACAGTACAATGTTATTGTTAATACCTGTTCTGTGCCAATTTACTTAAATTGTTCTGGTTGCTGGCTTAGGTTATACAGTTATAAACAGTTAAATTGATGCTTGAGCCTTAATTGATAAATGTTGGTCCCTTAAATGCCACTTCTGCTATTGTGATGAGGGGTGTCATCCAACTTTTGTAATCTTCATCCATACCCAAGTTTGAACCTCATCATGTTGGGTCCTGTCTTAGCACAATTCTAGGTGCCAAATTTGATCCCTTCTCTAGTTTGGTTCTCAGTGGATCAATTGTCATTATCAAATTTCTCCTTGGTGATTGAGTCAAGTTGTAAATCTGTCTAGAAAGTCTTTAGTTCTCATCGTAGAAAGTTAAAACCAAAGTCGAGAATGCTTTCAAGCATTTTGTGGAAATGTAGAGTCCATTTGCAACTTAGCAATTGCCACTTTTTTGTTCACTATCCTCGCAAAGATGCAAGCTTATGCATATAATTCCGTGGAACTCCATCACCCCCGTGCAAATTTTTTTAACATTGCAAATTGAATACCTGCTCTTGTGACCTCCACCTCGCCAAACTTAGTGTGAACATCGGGACCATGGACTTTGGATGCATGCATACATAACTTGCAAACTAGCCTTGTGCTTCTGCACCTCTTCCCCACAACTATTTACTTATCATGGACTTGCAGGCATTCCATGCACATCGACAAACTTGCTGACTAGCTCGTTTGTTTGGATTATTGCGAATTTGCAACCACACAACTCACTATGTTAGTGTGCCTTAAATCAAAGTTTGCAAACTTTGTAAGAATGATGAGGCGATCAAGCTATGCTAATGGTAGATAATAAAACTAAGAATTGAATTTCTTGAAGAAAGATTGCAAAAGTCCAAACATGCTCGTGTTACAATTATAGATATTTAAATCTTAATTTCCTTATATAAAATGTCTTTTTGCCTTTTTATGTCGAGGTCTTTTTTCTGCAAACGTTTCTCTATCTTAAGGCACTTAATGAAATTGTGCTTGCCAACAAAACACTCTTTTGTAGTGCCTGTATTGGAAGTGGGTTAGTGAAAAAATAGGCTGGATTGGCAAAATGGTAATTTTGAGCACAGTGTAGCATACATGCCTTTTAGCCTTTGAACTTTTTGTTTGTGGTTTGGCTTTTATACAGTGTTTCCAGCTGTGATTGAGTGTAGTAAATGCATTACATCACACGTGTTGAGACTTGAGATGACCTCATAATTTAGTTTATTGTTTTTTTAAGTAATTCATTTTACTACCATGGCACAACTGTCATGAAAATTCCTATGGGTTTAAGCTTGCCATTTTATTGTTGTTACTAGTGGTGTACATATTACCCTAGACTTTGGTGCAGAAACTCATGACAAGATTAGCATATGATTTTTCAATACACAAATACTGTAAAAGAGATCTTAGAAAGCTTTGCTAGCATAGCTGATAAAGATGAGCAGATTTTAGCGCTCCTGTTGTTTCAAGTCTCTTCTTTTTTATCTCCCATATTGTTTCTACATCACATTAGTTTCCCCCACAGGATTAGCAACAATACAATCCATTTGTGAATACATATATCTAAGCTATTTTTATGTTTGCTATGGACTATCCTACAATGACACAGATTTGTGTTACTTTATGATCCTTTTTATTTGAATATGATTTAAAGGACAGATTTAATTTATATCAGTGATGGAACCCTAAGCTCTAGAGAATAATTTTGGAATGAAATAGGTACATGCAATTTGCATATGGTCAATTAGCTTATGCATGCTGTTAGAAGTACCTTAGTGAGACCATGCAGGAATGAATGCCAAAGATTAGATGGCAAGGTGTGGTTCAGAAGAACTTACATCAAACTCATCATTTTGGCTCAAACTTGTTGAGCATATTTATGACTTGTCCATTTCTTGGTTTAATTTGGGAGAATGGTGTCTTGACAAAACTTTGAGTTCATAAGTTCTTGTGTGTTTGTACCATGCTATGCAACTGATAGTGTAGTAGTAGTTTATCAGGGAGTTGTTATATGCTTATGGCACGGCCCTAGTTTATAGGGATTTTGAGAAATATTTTATCCTGAAATAAAATGGGCAGCTGTCTTATGGTTTCACTAAAATAACTATATAGAAATATCATTCAGGATGGTTGCATCAAAATTCTGAAAATCATCTCACCATCAACCTAACAAGTGAAGATAAAACTTTATTGAATGCAATATATTTTGTAAGCAAGAATTATAGCTAAATGGTTAAAAATTAAAATACAAACGGAAGATTCCAAGGATGATTGCACGGTTAACCATGTACAAAACAAACTCAAGTTATTTATTTGTTTTCTAAGCTAAAATACTCACAATCCAACTTACTAGGTATTTATATAACAATTAAGATGAATCACAGCTGAATTCGCAGCAATCTTTCTAGATGGGAAACTCCAAGTTCTCACTGGATACTTGATTCCAGCTCTGGATTTTATAATGCCCTATCTGTGGTCAATTTTTGTTCTCGTCTATCAGAATTTCTATGCAAAGTTGTGCTTTGGTGCTTCAAAATACAAGTCAAGTTCACAACTGAAGTATATAAATTGTAAGCTGAAAAGTTTCATCCCTAAAAAATCAAGCTTTAGGATGGTTGCTTTCTAACCATCCAAGGCAATTTATATTGTATAGAAGTCATAAAAATGCAGATACAACAGGAAATGCCATGTCTGGTTTATGATTGTGAATTATTATTGCCTTCTCTTAATGTACACAACATGTAAAGGCAAGCCTGCCAATAAAACACGAGCTAGATTTGTCTCAAGACAATGGAATTTTCTTTTGGCTAAGGTCTTCTCTTTAAAGAGTGGATTCTTATGATCCCATTTCACCATTTACCATAATAGCATTTTAAAAATATCTTGCACCAAAAAAAGAAGTAAATTTGAGAAAACTGAGGAAAAGTACATGTTGTTTCAAAGTTTGTTCAGTAAGTATTAAACATGAGCTGGCTCGCCAACGATATTATAACCAAGGATCATATGTGAGAGAACTCCTCTGGATTGTTCTTTGTCTTCTATTATGTTTGGTTTTAAAAAGCACACAAAGGGATATTTTAAAATATTTTGAAAGTACTCCATTACATGACAGTTCTTGCTTGAAAAATGGGTGACCTCTTATTTTGGCTATTCATTTTCTAGGATGCATACCTGTTTTTAAGGACAATTTAATTACTTTGTGCTTCACAGTTTCGAAAGGAGATACCCAAGAATTTTGTTAAATACGCAGCCGGTAAGTTGCACCTGACTCCTGTCTGAATTTTTGACATGGCAATTTAATTATGTTTTTCACTTCCGTGACACCGAAAAACCCTGGAGATTTCAGCTTGATTCTGTTTGTTCCTGCTAAAAATACAGAATATAATGATTAATGGTATTTGTTCTTCAATGCAGTTGGTGGAGTTTACTTTGCTCTGGAATCCATAGTTATATCTAAATATTTTCCTGATAAACAAGATCCTCCTGAACAACAGCTGTCTTTGCCCCCATCCAAAGGAGTTTGACTAGTGGCAACAAACACCATTTTCATACTTTCATAGTAGATAATATGATTTTGTCAATATGTGTCTTTTGTTCTCATCAATTTCATTTCTGTGGATAGTTTAACATGATCACATACAACATATCAACTTTATATGTCTACGGTGTATTCAATTAATTGCATACACACATTGAGTCAAATCATATTTTCTTTTCGTGAAGAATAATGTCGGCAGTCAATTTATTATGAGCCCTGCCATCTCTTTAAAACTTTAGGAAGGGGTGTGTGAACACATCTTAATGCGGTACTGTTGAGGCTTGTCGAACTCAATTAGAGTATATGACTACCAAAATCGTTCTTTTGGACATTTGAATTGAAGGGGCATATAAGTCCCTTTTTTGAATTGCTTGAAACATTCCATTGTGTGAAATTTCTAAGTTATAAAAGATTAAATACGTAGAGCTGATTACAATACTGTTAATATTAAATGCAGATTTACACTTTATCTGAAATGGCTATGACGATCTGGTAAAAAACTATAAATGAATTTCAATTTCTATCATGCATGGTAGTGGTTTAAATAGGAAACTAAATAAAATGTTATAGTTTTGAAATTGATGCTAAACGATCAACTTTGATCATCGCTATATTTTCTTATCTAAAGTTGAGTGGTTGTATGACTGCCATAAAAAATATTTTATTTTATTTTATTTTGTTGGATTAAGAAAAAAATAAGAAAAGATTATCTTTTGGAAATTATGTCTTATATTTATCAACAATTGCCTCAATAAACATTTATATGGCAAAAGCTCTCCAATAAATTGTTTGGTATCTCCATATGAGAGAGAGAGAGAGGCGTTTATTGCACTTTTATGTGAAAAATTGATTTAAAAAATAGATGCTTCAAAAATGATATCTCTTGGCATATATATGCTAGTAGCATGCACGACACAATATGTAATACATTAAATGAATTAGCATTAGGGCTAGGGTTAGGATTAGTGTCAAGGTTAGGGTTATAGTTACGATTAGATATAGGGTTAGGGTTAGGGTAGGGTTATGATTAGGTTTAGGGTTAGGGTTAGGGTTAGGGTTAAGGTTAGGATTTGGGTTAAAATTAGGGTTAGAGTTACAATTATAATTATGATTAGAGTTAGGATTAGGATTACATTTAGGGTTAAGGTTAGGGTTAAGATTAGGGTTAGGGTTAGGATTACAATTAGAGATTTAGAATTAGAGTTAGGTTTAGGACTACAATTATAGTTAGGGTTAAGGCTAGGGTTAAGATTATGGTTAGGGATAGGATTATGATTAAAGATAGAATTAAACCCTAACCCTGATTGAACTCTAACCTTAATTAAAAATTAATTGAAATATGATCCTAATTAAACCCTAATCCTAACCCTATTGGACCCTAACCCCAAGATTTATTAGAGAACCTTAATTATAATAAGACATTAATAACCTTAACAAAATCTTAATTGAACCATATACATAGCCTTAATTGAAACCTAACTCTAACCCTAATTGAACCATATACCTAACCCTAATTGAAACCTAACCTTAACCCTAATTGAACACTAACCTTAACCCTAATTATAAGTGAACCCTAGCATTAACCTTAAGCCTAACCGTAATTGAACCCTATCCTTTATCCTAACTTTAACCCTAATTGAACTATAGCCCTAACATTAACCCTAACTCTAATTGAACCCTAATTAAACCTTAACCCTAACACCAATATTTATCCCATAACCTTAACCCTAACCTTAAGTGAACACTAACCCTAATTGAAACCTAATCCTAACCCTAATTGCTTGCCTCTAATTGTAACCCTAGTTGAAACCTAACCCTAACCCTAATTGTAATCTTGATTTAACCCTAACTATAATGCAAACCCTTATTAAACCTTAACTCAAATTGTACACCAACTCTAAGTTTGATTGAACCTAACCCTAACCCTAATTGAACTCTAATCCTAACCCTAATTAAAACCTAACACTAAAGTGATTGAAGCCTAACCCAAATATTAACCCTAACCCTATTTGAATCATAACTTATTTGTAACATTGAACCTAACCCTAATACTAATTGTAACCTTGATTGAACCCTGACCCTAACCTTAATATATCCCTAATACTAACCTCTAACCCTAATTGAACACTAATTAAATTCTAATTGAACTCTAACCTTAACATTAATTTAAGATTAAAACTAATCTTAACTCTAATACTAACCTTATCCCTAATACTAACCCTAACCCTAATTGAACCCTTATTATACTCCTAGTCAGGCCCTAGTTGGACATAACAATTGTGCCCTGGCTGTTTAACACTAACCCTAACCTAGCGGAGTTCCTAGCCAACCTACCTTGGTGAACCCTAGCCTTAACTGACCCTAGCTTATCCTAATATTAGCCCTAGCCCAGTTGAACCCTAGCCTAACCCTAATTGATTCATAACTAAATTATAATTCAGACTCCTAACCTAACTCTGAATTTGATCATGGCCTAATTTATTAGGATTGACCTTGTTTATGGCCAACACTAACCTAACCCTAACCCCTAGCATACTAATTAAATTTCAACAGCCCAGTGGGAACCCCTCCAACCTAAATCCTTATACCTTAACACTAACCCTAGTTGAACCTTGTTACTAATTCCAGCCCTAAGCTAACCCTTATCTAATTAATTTTTTAATCGCTTCATTTGGAACTCTTTGATCTCTGGCCAGGCTCCTGGCTTCCTTTCAGTTGAGACTCCACAACCTAGTTTATGCCCTAACCTAATTTTGCTTACTAACATAACCCTAACCTAATGCTTGTCTAACACTAACCCTAACCTAATAGTTGTCCTAACCTTTAAATAGTTATCCTAACACCCCAACCTAACCTTGGTTTGAACCTTAATTAAATTTCAGACTGATTCTAGCCTAATGGTAATTTAGCTTCAGCTGCTTAACTCTGTGTTAGAATCTGGCGAATAACTATAATCTTGATTGAACCATAACCTTAATTGTACCCTAATCTTAATTTAACACTAGCATTAATTTTAACTCTAACCCAAACCCTAACCTATCCTTAATACTAATGTTAACTTTAATTGAACCTTAACTCTAACCTTAGTTGATTCCTGACTAAACTCTAATTAAACTCTAATCCTAATGTTAATTGTATTGTAACCATAGTTGTACCTTAACCCTAATTTAACACTAACATTAACACTAAATTTGACCCTAATACTAGTTAAACACCAACTCTAATTGAACCCTAACTCAATCTTAACCCTAATTTTATTTCAATGGTAACCTAACCCACTTACTATGGTGGTAACCCTAATCTAATTGAACCCTAATACTGGCTATTTCCATTTGAATGTGTGTAATTTAATAATGCTTTTAAACCTAATATTATTAGCTCTAATTTGAACCACTCAATGCTTTAATCCTAACCTAATTGAACTATAACCCTAACTCCAACCCTTACCCTGAGCCAGTTTGGCCTAACCTTGGCAGCAATCTTTTTGGTAAAACTAACCATAACCCCAAGATTTATCAAATAATCCTGACCCTAACCCTAATTGAATTGAGCCAAGTCGGTCCTACAAGGGGTGGGTGGGAGGCAATAAGTTTCAGGGGGGGATGGGGGTGGGAGATATATGGGCCTTAGGTCTCGAAGGGTGGCAAAAAAGGGGTTAGCAGGAATGGTGAAGCACATGCTTGGTGGGGTTCGCCTTGGGGGGGACTATAGTGGCTAGAGTTTGGATAGGACCACTATATCACGTATGTAATATAGTGGTAATACTCTAGTGGTAGTGGAGTGCCCCATTGGAAGATTATTACCGATCGAGGTTGAGTTTACGTGTGCCCCTGCATGCATGCTTGCATGGGTGGGGGGGAGAGAATTCTAGCTATAGTGTTGGGTAGATACACTGATTGGATCGCCTATCTATAGCCCCTACTATCCTCTCATCAAGTGAACTTGGTTGTGTGAAACATGGATTAGCTCCATGCCCTCCCTCAAAGGTGTCCTTCCAGGTAGAGGATTGGGAGTTGTGTCATATGAAGACTTTAGAATCAGATAGAGGATGTTTCCATCCATTCCTCGTGAGCCAATGATTTCTCCGAAATGGGATAGAGAAGTTTTCTTCTTCCTCCACAGTAAGTCAACGTCACACCACTGGGAGACTTCGAATAAACTAGAGTCCATATAGGATGCACCACTGGTAAAACTTCTTACTGAAATATCCTCCAAACTATTGGGGTCATTGCTCTAGATGTTGTCCCCCCTCCATTGGTGTGGAACTAGTCGGATCCGTGGTTTGGGAATTTTGTTGAGCCTAGGTACTCCATCATTGCATAGGGGGAGATGATAAGCGAAGAAGATCAGACAACACCAAAAGAATTGTGCAAAATAAGTGAATTGATCCAGTTGGGGCATCATTGCTCTAGTTCCATTTCCTCTCTCTCTCTCTCTCTATATATATATATATCCAGAACTCTTGTACAAATATTTAGTCAAGATTCGTGGGTAGTAAAGAGACTATTGTCAAGATACAATCAGAGATATAGGGATTCAGGTGGTCAATTTTTACCAACAGAAAGCATGGGGGAAGCGAGGGTGGGGGGTAGGGCTACTGAGCACTATACCTTTCTAGACTAAACTAAACTAAACATAGCCAACTAGAGTTTACTAGCTGAATTGTAAGGGCCCGGGCTAGACTACACTAAACTAAATTGTAGTCGAGGGGTTCAATAGTATAGTGGGGTGGTCCTCTCCCTCGTTCGAGGCAGTTTGCCAAATTCAATTATCGCTCAATGCCCTCCCGCCCCCCCGTGCCGCCACTATAGCCCTAAGCCTAATCCTTTTCCTAATTAATTTTTAATCCTAACCTTGATCTTGATTTAATAGTAACACTAACCCTAACCCTAACCCTAATACTAATTAAGCCCTAACCTTAAGTGAACCCTAACTAAATCTTAACCCTAATATTAACCCTAACCCTAACTGAACCTTGATACTAATTCCAACCCCAACCCTAACCCTTATCCTAATTCATTTTTAATCCTGACCCTAATTGAATCCTATTTGATCTTTAACTAAACTCTAACCTAACCCTAATTGAACTCGAACCCTAATTATACCCTAACCCTAATTTAACATTAACACTAACCCTAACACTAATACTTATCCCTAACACTAACCCTAACCTTGATTGAACCTTAATTAGTTTCTAATTGAATTCTAACCCTAATCGTAATTTAACACAAACTAACCTTAACTCTAACTATAAACCTATTCCTAATTGACTGTAATTAAAATCTAACTGAACAATAACTATAACCTGGATTGAATCATAACCTTGATTGTACCCTAATCTTAATTTAACACTAGCACTAATTGTAACTCTAACCCAAACCCTAACCTATCCTTAATACTAATGTTAACTTTAATTGAACCTTAACTCTAACCCTAGTTGATTCCTAACTAAACTCTAATTAAACTCTAACCCTAATGTTAATTGTATTGTAACCATAGTTGTACGTTAACCCTAATTTAACACTAACATTAACACTAAATGTGACCCTAATACTAGTTAAACACCAACTCTAATTGAACCCTAACTCAATCTTAACCCTAATTTAACCCCACTACTGAATTTGACACCATTTTTTGACGGTCATTCAACAAATCTTTGTCGGAAAAGCAACGAAATGGCGAAAAAATTTGTCACTTTTTTCGTCGAAAGGCCGACAACAAATTAAATGTCGAAATAACGGCAAAGAATCGTCGGTCGTCGGCATCGTGAAATGGCTCGGACTTTCATCGGAATATCGATGAACACTTCGTGTATCCACTGACGAATTACACCAAAAGTTCGTCGCCAGTTTGACGAAATGGGCAAGGAGTAGTGTCGAAACAACATCAGACGTTCGTCACCATTTCGACGAAATGGGCAAGGAGTAGCGTCGAAACAACACCAAAAGTTCGTTGAACGTGCAACGAAATAGGCAAGTAGTAGCGTCGAAGCAACACCAAGAGTTCGTCGACTTTGCGACGAAAATAGCAAGGAGTAGCGTCGGAAGAACACCAAAACTTCGTCGAAAGTGCGACGAAATGGGCAAGGAGTAGTGTGGAAACAACGCCAAAAGTTCGTCGAAATTGCGATGAAATGGGCAAGGAGTTACGATGAAACCTTCGTCGCAGCTATAGCAACTTCATCGAACCTTTTTGTTGATTCGTCGGTGGGTTTCGTCGAAATTGCAATGAAACATCAATTTTTTTTAAAAA